>JAQZBX010029030.1:14180-27616 GCA_029593785.1 Cabassous unicinctus
TTTTTTTTTTTTTTTTTGGTGTGCAACTATTGAAAAATTCATATGGTCTTTAGATTATCAACTAATATTTAGGATCATTTTAGTAGTACTTCCCCTATTTCCATTTTATATAATTAAATAATCACTTAATTTTCCACATTTCCATTGATCCTTTGCCATGTTGAATGTTGCAATGTGATGAACTCATAGTAATACCAGGGAGCTAGAAATGACAGGCAAAAGGATTATGCGATCCACATTTCCTTAGCATATCATTCAATAGACAAAGTGTTTCATCAAGTTCTCCCTTTTCTTTGGGGCAAACATGGGGATGATATTTTGGGGGATTTGAATTTGGACACCAAGCAGTCTAAGCTTAAGGACCAGGTGTTCACAAATACAGGGAAGTGTCAGCTGTCCAGCACCAGGAGACAACATCTATTCACAAATCACTCATTAACTCTCCTTACTTAATATACTCAGGGTCACTCTCCCTCTTTCCTTCAAGTGTTGAACTGCTTGCTCACTGCCACCCTAACCAATCTATATAAGTTTTAATGATTTTGCTGCCTCCTAGGTAATACCTCCAGGACCCTGGCTTCTCAGTTTATAGTCTTTCACTCATGCAATTGTATTTTCTTCCTCCATAACTCAGGACACTTAGGGAATGAACTTAGATCATCCACTAAAACCTTATAATAAAAAATACATTTCTTCTACTTTTCATGACTCCCTAACAATTTTCATCATGACTCCCTAACAATGTCATTTAATTCTCTCTGGTTCTTTAAATTCCAATGATTGTTCCATTCTGTTGGATTTGTACTCCATTAATCCTACCATCTTTTTTCTCTCATCTACACTGTGAAATCTTCAATCACCTTCTGATCCAGCTTTGATTCCTTGACTAATCATTATATTTACTCCCTTCCATTAGCCATCCATTCACGTGTTTACTTGTACCTTTATCATTTACCTAGTCAAATCCCAACTATGGTTCAATTCAATTACCAATCTGCTTTAATTTTGCCCCCACATAACTGAATGAGGCTGGAAGGAATAATATAACCAAGTTGACAAGCTTCATACAAAATCATGATTGTTTATTAGTAATGCCATTCAATTGTATTTAACAGTCCTAATTTATTCAGCCCCTAACTTACCTAAATAACTAGTTCATCTTCTTCTCTCTGTAAAACTTCAAATGCTTCCAGGCTTATCCTCATTTTAATATGATTAGTGAGCTCAGTCTTTCTCTAAGGAAATACGACCAGAAGAAAATTTCCTTTTGTTGTCAGGACTCCTCTAATCTCCTATCTATGTCTGTGCATATAACTTGCCTTCTTTTCTTAGGACTGCTAGTTCCTCTTTGAGAAAAAGAAAGTCTTTGTTATACTTCAAAATTTCCTTGTTGCTTCATAAGACCAAAACTTCAATCATTATTCACTCTTACTCCTGCATAATCATATTTTTCCATTTATCAGGTAATTCATATTTAAAGAAATAAGTATAATTTCTGGCATCCTAAAAGATTACAGATGTTTTCTATTTGTGGCAGTTTGTTCATAGCCATGCCCTGAGACCTCAGATCACAGTTTAGGACTGTGTTCTGATAACAGCAGTAGGATTTAAGTAACAGTTTAAAGTATTTTACATATTTTAAAGAAAGATAAATCAAGTTAGTTCCCCAAGATTACAAAGGATTTTGACAAAAGTACTGGATGAATAAGCCAGCTATCTTTTCTTATAAGTTTTTGTCTTCTACAAGAAGCTACTTATTGTAGTTTCCTGGGCTCCTCAAGTAAATACCATGAAAGGGGTCAGGCTAAGCAATGGGAATTTACATGCTCACAGATTGAGAATGGGAAAAAGTCCAAATTATGGCACCATCAAAACAATGCTTTCTTCCTGAAGACTTTGACATTCTGGGGCTGGCTGCTGGTGATCCTTGCTCCTTAGCTAGTCACATGGCAAGGAATATGTTGGTGTCTCCCTGTCTCTCCCTTCTTTTTTGTGTTCCATTAATGTTCAGCTTTTGCTTCTTGTTGCTTTTTCTCTCTGTCTAAATTTCATTCTGATTATAAAAGATTCTGGTAATAGGATTAAGAGGAATACTGACTGGAGTGGGCCACAGCTTAATTGAATTAATCTCATCAAAAAGTCCTACAAAAAATGACTTCACACCCACACATGGATTAACTTTAAGAACATGTTCTTCTTGGGTAGATACAGTTTCAGTCCATTGCATTCCACCCTGTGTTCCCCAAAAAGAAATGTTCTTTCTACATGCAAAATGCACTCATTATATAATAACATCTCCAAAACCTTATGTCATTTCTGTAACAATGCTAAGTATAAAGTCTCATTACAATCACTTATGCATATGTTCTTACCTGGAATAGAGTTCTTCTCTGATTGTGGACCAATGAAGCTTAAGAAGTTATCTAATTCCAATACAAAAATGGAAGGACAGGATTTTTCTATCAAGCAACTCACAATTCTTTCCACTTCTATCCATTACCCAATTCCAAAGCTGTTTCTACATTATTGGTATTTGCTATAGCATCACCTCCCTTTCCTGCTACCAAATTTTCCAAAATTCCCTGGTCTGCTCAAGGTAATACCATGAAAAGGGTCAAGCTAAGTTATGGGAATTTATTTTCTGATGGTTTGAGGCTGGAAAAAAGACTAAATGAAGCCATCATAAAGGTGATGCTTATTTCCCAAAGAGTGTGGTGTTTTAGGGCTGGCTGCTGGTGATCCTTGGTCCTTAGCTTGTCACATAGCAAAGCACATTGTAGTGTCTCCTTGTCTCTCTCTTCTCTTCTAGGTTCCATGGATATTCAGCTTCAACGGCTTCCTGTGGCTTTCTCCCTCTGTGACTTAATTTCATTGTCTCTGGTAATAGGATTAAGTCAGATACTTAACAAAAGTAACCTCATCAAAATGTCCTAATTAAAATGTTTCACACTCACAGGAATAGATTAGATTTAAGAATTTTTTTTGTCTTAGGTACCAACCTCTTCAAATAACTACATTGTTTAATCCTGATATTTATATGTTCACTGTGGCAGTTTGGTATTGTTTATGAATTCCAAAAGTAGATATTGGATTGAATTTGTAAACTGGTCTGTTCCTCTGGGTGCATTATATTGTATTAGAATCAGAGGTTTTATGTTTGCTTTATTAAAGCAAGATTAGGGCTTTTAATTGACCACACCATTAGGGTAACACAGTTTGAGTCCCTACTCCCCCTTTGTGGGCTATATAAACAGATGTTCAATCAAAGACAGCAAGTAAATACATGGTCAAGGAAAACATGGAAGCAAATGTGCAGGAAGAGAGAGTGCCCCATAGATATGGCCCCAGGAAGAGAGATGAGCCTGATAGTCTACAGCTGACCTTGTGGAGAAAACAGAGCAGCTTAGCCCAGAAAGAAAGGAGCCCCAAAGGGAATGATCAGCCTTATGCCAGCCTACAAATGAGCCTGGAAGAAGCTGGGACCATGGAGTCTAAGAGTAATTAGGAAGGCTGAACCCTTCTGTATATCACCTGCCATTTTGCATCAACACATGGTGAAAGACATTAGGTGAGAAAATACCTCTTATGGTACTTTGAGATGGACTCTTTTGGGCTTAGTAACTGTCAGCTTCTACCCAAAATAAATATCCTTTATAAAGAGTTCTGGGACTTTGCATCAGTACTCCTTTGGCAGACAAACACATGCACTCTTTATTTATTTTTAGATTTGAGCTGATGGGCTTCCAAGAAGTAATACCCAAAACATACAATGAAGGCTAGGAAATCGAGACACATGGAGCAATGAATAAAATGCAGCCAAGGAATCAAATCAGTCTCAAAAAATATAATTTATTCTTGCATAATTCATTTTCTGATAACTTATGTATAATTTTACATATTTCTTCCTGCTTTTCCTTTTATGACATACTTTGAATATATTTTTAAATAAATAAATATTTGTCTCAATTTCTCAGTTGCTATGGCAAATACCACACAATGGATTGGCTGAAATAAAGGTGTTTTTTGCTTGCTAGAGGTTGCCAAGGCAATACAACAAGATGGGTTGGCTTTGACAAAGGGAATTTATTAACTTATAAGTTTATATTACTGAGGCAATGAAAATATCTAAATCATGGCATCATCAGGAGCTGCTTTCTCTGTCCCAGTTAGCATCTGTGAGTGATCAGGTACATGTTGGTATCCACTCATCTCTCTCCTCTCCTCCAGGTATCACCACTTCCAGTTTCTTGTTTCACTAGCCTCTTTTCATCTTCTGTGTTCTATCGATTTCAACTTCTGGCTCCCAGGGTCTTCTTTCTAAGCTTCTAGGGGTTTTTTTTGTGTGTGTGTCACTGGATGTTTCTCCCATTTTATAGAGGACTCCAGTAAGAGGATTAAGACCCACTCTGTGTCTCACAATCTAACCAAAGGACTTTAACTGAAATAAATTAATCAAAAGGTCCTACCTAAAATAGGTTTTATATGCACAGGAATGGCTCTGAGAACATGATTTTCTGGGGTCCATCCAGCTTGAAAGTGACACAAAAAGGAATTTATTGTCTCATGGTTTCAGAGGCCAGAAGTACAAATCTAGGCATTGGTTAGAATGCTTCATTACTTGATATGTTGTTAGCAGTGTTACTAAGCAGTATTCTTTGCGTTCTTTCACTTTTCCATTACAGAGCAATATACTCTCCTTTCTCTATTCAAAACTACTTTTGAGTCTTAGGGAAAAATGGACAAGGCTTTTTCTTTCAAATAACATCTACATATTTTTAACAAGTTACTTTTAATCATTATACATTTTGTACAATAAATTTTGCATTAAAAAAGTGTCCTTGCCCAAAAGAGATTTGACTTTTGCCTTTGGCTACAGGGAAGTAATCTCTAGGCCCTAGGAATGTCCTAGTTGATAATAGACATATTATTAATAATATGTATTAGTATTATTTGATAATAGTGTACATAGCTGCTATTCGGTTTCCTTCTCTTCATTTTATTAGTATTTATATTTTGTACAAACAGTTTTACATTTGCACTATCACCCATATTTGTATTTTATTTGAAGTTTCACTATGGTATACAGTCTCTTGTTACATTTTAAGCTTTCCTTTTAGTAATATAAGTGTCCTTAGGCTCGACCTTTCAACCACTATAATGCCAATATAATAGATCTGCTCATCACAAATAGATGATGTGTGTTCAACATTTCAATTCATTTCAAATGACTATGAACAATCTTTTAACCAACTCTGCACAGATTAACCATCAGTTTTCAATTCTTTACCCTCATTCTATTTTCTGATGACCTATATTCTAATAATTAATTCCTTGAGTGTACATAATATATTGAGGGCTATAATTTTCCCTCTCAGCACTGCCTTGGCAGTTTCCAATAGGTTTTGATATGTTGTGTTCACATTTTCATTCAACTCAAAATATTTGCTGGATTCTCCTGCAATTTCTTCTTTAACCCATTAATTGTTTGGGTGTGTTGTTTAATCTCCATATATTTATGAATTTTCCCTTTTTCTCTCCATTATTGTTTTCCATCTTCATCCTGTATGACAAGAGAAAGGCTTTTGAATAATTTCAAACTTTATAAATGTAAGGAGTTTTGTTTGTGACCAATATCTTGTCTATCTTGGGGAAGTATCCATGAGTGCTTGAAAAGAACGTATATACTTCTATTTTGGGGTGCAATGCTCTATAGATGTCTGTTAGGTCTGGTTCATTTATTGTAATGTTCATGCTCTTGTTTTTTTTTTATTTATCCTCTAGCCAGAAGTTCTATCCAATACTGAGAGCTACTTATAGAAGTCTCCAACTATTATTTAGAAACACCTATTTTTCCCTTCAGTTTTATCAGTGGGTGCCTCAAGTATCTTGGGGCATTCAGGTTAGGTGGAAAAATATTTAGTACCATTATTTCTTCTTGGTGATTTACCTCTTTTATTATTATATAATGACTTTCTTGATCCATTATAACAGTTTGGCATTTAAAATCTATTTTTTCTTACACCTGTTTTCCTACTCCTGCTCTTTTTCAGTTACTATTTGCATGGAATACCTTTTTCCAACCTTTTACATTTAAGCTGTTTGTGTACTTACATCTAAAGTAAGTCTATTTTAGAAAATGTATAGATGACTCATATTTTCCATCCATTCTGTCTATGTCTTTTGATTGGGGAGTTCAAGCCAATAACATTCAATGTTATTACTGTATAAGCATTTCTTACTTCATCCATTTTGTCCCTTGGTTCCCTGTTATTATATCATACAATCACCTGTCTGTCTTTTTATTAATATATTTTTTATTTATTTTTAAAAGCTACTTAGATTACATATATGCTACATAAAAAATATAAGGGATTCTCATATGTCCCACTCCCCAAACATCCCACTTTTCCCCACACTAACAAATTCTTTCATTAGTGTGGTACATTCATTGCAATTAATGAACACTTTTGGGAGGATTTACACGAAGCATGGATTATACTTTGCATTGTAGTTTACACTCTCTCCCGTTCAATTCTATAGGTCATGGCAGGATATATAATGGCATGTATCTGTCATTGCAATGTCATTCAGGACAATTCCAAGTCCTGAAAATGCCCCCATATTATACCTCTTTTTCCTTCTCCCTGACTTCAGCACCTCCAGGGGCCACTGTGTCCACATCCATGATATACTTTCTTCCATTGCTAGAATCACAATTAATCTATAAAAGAACACCAGTAAGTCCACTCTAGTCCATATTTTTTCCCCAATATTGAGAATTCTGGAATGGTGATGCCCACTCCACCTCGAATTAAGAGGAGGCTTCAACCTCATATGGCTGATGGGTGGGACTTTCTTGCTTGCAGTTGTAGACAATCTTGGTTCATTAGTGTGGTGGTTTTCTATGATCACCTCATTGTTAGTTGTCCTGGGCAAGTCCAATGAATGGGAGAATAGGTGTTCCAACTCCACTGAGGCTCAAGGTCCAATTGGAATATGGACAACCAAGAGATTAAAGTCTCTTGGACATACACCAACTATAGGTTCAAATAAAAGGGACAGAAGAGGTGTTTGTAGAGCAGACACATCTGAGTCCAACTATTTCACACTTGGAATTACAAATTCCAAGGTAGGGTTCACTTGCAAGCCATCAAACTATGGAGCTATTTGCTATGACCATAGGACCTGGGTGTCTCCAGAGCCCTCAGGAGCCCTACCATTTGGAATAGTAACTACTTTTGCAGTCTATGATATCCTGTTGAGACATGCATAAGCATTAACACTCGGATGACCTCCCTTTGACCTCACTTTGACCTCACTTTGAGGCCATATAAATTCATTTGTCTTTATGTTTTCCCACTTTTATTCAAGGTTCTCCAGTTGTATCACCAACTGGTGCTTGGAAGTGAGGCTCATCCCCAGGAGTCATGTTCTATGCTGGGGGGTAAGTAATGCATTTATGTGCTGATTTTGGCTTAGAGAGAGGTCACATTTGAGCAACAAGGAGGCTCCCAGTAGGTAATTCTTAGGCACCCTACAACACTATGCTAGGTTGCAATTTCAAGAGCAAAGGCTACTAACCATTGTTGTCAATATCAAGGGCCCATCAATGGACCGTCCTTCTTCACTAGTCATTGCCTCTGTACTTGGGGTTTGCTGCTGTTCCATTAGAGAATGTGGCAGAGCTCCCCAGAATGGGAATTCAATATTCTTTCAATTGTTGTATGAATCTCTACCCAGTGTGGCAATCCCCCATGAACATTTGAACATATTTATATGCATTATATATATGCCCAGGTGAACTTCCTCCCATATATATCACGTCACTGACACCCCACATGAATGATTCTTCCCTGCTACATTTTAACCTTTCTGTGATCCAAAGCTTCTTCAAAAATAAAGTCAAAAATGCCAATACAATTAATAAGAAAACAAAATAATGATAAGTTTAAACATAAGAAATAAAATACCTAATGATTTAGAAAAACTAAAACTAAAATAAAATAAAAAAAGAAATTGGGAAATTAAAAAATGAAATTATGAAAATATAAAAAATAAAAAAAATTGATGTTCTGCCTTTCATCACTATATCTTTTGTCCTGAATGTACAGTGACATTTTCTTCCATTTATTCCCAGTGTCTTACTTTTTTTCATTTTGTCTTCAAAAAAGTTGTAGGTCACAGTAAAGTCACATACAGAATATAGGGGACTCCCATATACCCAACATCCTTCCCTTTTCCCTTTCTTCATTAATAACCTTTTTCATTTGGATGGTACACTTATTACAAATGATGTACAAATATTGAAACATAGCTACTAACCATGGCCAATGATTTACATTATGGTTTACATTTTATACCTTGCACTTTTATAAATTTTTGATGCATTTTAACATGGCCTGTATTCATCATTGCAAGATCACTTCCACTTCCTCTTAAATACCCCTTCTTATATATTTTCTATTCCTTCCTCCCTCTCCCCTTGGGGTTCTTGGCAACCACCAGGCTTCACTCCTTGATGGACAAGAGTCATAGATACTTGCAACAACACTTAAGGCTTGTCACATTACTCTGTCCGCCCATGTTAGGAACCACCCATTCTCTCAAGAGACACCCTTCCCTCTTAGGAACATCTCAGGCTTCCCCAGGATGGAAGTGCAAATCTTTCCCACTCATTATGTGGGTCTCTACCCAATGATATAGCATGCTATGACAAAATGATCACTAGCACATTTTCTAGAAGACTGCCCCAGATCCACCCTTTCCCAAATGCCCCCCCAACAAACACCTTAAACCAGTAACACTAACTTGTCATATTGCCAAAGAACTTTCTCAATATTGTAGTTTCATCCATGTACCCTCCAATCCCCAGTATTCACCTGCTCCCTTTCCCATCCCTTCCCCCAGGACCATGGACAGTCCAACACATCCTAACCTCTCAAGTCTGCACCACTGAATACAATAATATCACTAAACCCCTCTTTTGTCATAACGCTGCACAACTACACACTTTCAACTTATTGGGGATTTTGTCGGTATGGGCAGTGACTCACAACCTTCTTCTCCTTTACTATTTCCTGTAAATCTAGCTTCCAGACTGTAGCTCTATGAGTCTGCTCAATTTGCTTAATTCATATCAAAAAGGTCATGTAATATTTGTCCTTCAATGCCTGGCTTGCTTTACTCAACATAAGGTCCTCAAGATTCATCCATGTTATCCCATTTGTTAGTACTGTATTCCTTCTTAGAGCTGAGTAATATTCCATTGTATGTATATATCACATTTTGTTTATCCATTCATCTGTTAATGAGCATTTGGGTTGATTCCAACTTTTGGCAATAGTGAATAATGCTGCTATGAACATTGGTGTGCATATATCTATTTGTATCCTTGCTTTCAATTCTTCTGAGTATATACCCAGGAATGGAATTACAGGATGATATGGCAGATCTATAGTTAGTTTTTTGAGGAACTGCCAAACTGTCCTCCACAATGGAAGGAACATTCTACAGTTCCACCAGCAGTGGATGAAGTTTCCCATTCCTCCACACGCTCTCCAACACTTGTAGTCCTCTCTTTTTTTAATGGCCATGAGTCTAATAAGTGTAAGATGGTATCTCATTGTAGTTTTGATTTACATTTCCCTAATAGCTAGTGATCTTGAGCATCTTTTCATGTGCTTTTTAGCCATTTGTATTTATACTTTGGAGAAGTGTCTGTTCAAATCACTTGCCCAATTTTTATTTGGGTTGTTTGTCTTTTTATTTCTGAGATACACAAATTCTTTGTATATGCTGGATATTAGGCTCCTATCAGATATATAATTACCAATTATTTTTTCCCATTGGGTAGGGTGTCTTCACTTTCTTGACAAACTCCTTTGAGGTGCAAAAGGTTTTAATTTTGAAGAGGTTCCATTTATCTATTTTTTCTTTTACTGCCCTTGCTTTTGGTTCAAAGTTCATGAAGTCATTTCCTTATAAAAGGTCCTGGAGATGCTTCTCTACATTATATTCATAGGTCTTTATGGCCTTTGCTCTTATATTTAGATCTTTGATTCATCCTGAGTTGATTTTTGAATAAGGTGTGAGATGGTGTTCCTCTCTAATTCTTTTGGATATGGATGTCCAGTTCTCCAAAGGGTATGTGTTGAAGAGATCATTCTCTCCCAGTTGAGTGGGCTTGGTGACTTTGTCAAATATCAGATGACTTTATATGTGAGGATAATTATCAGAACTCTTAATTCAGTTCCATTGTTCATTATGTCTATCCTTGTGCCAATACTATGCATTTTTGACCACTGTAGCATTGTACTATGTTTTAAAGTCAGGTAGTGTGATTCCTACATTTAGATTTTTCATTACAAATATGTCTTTGTGTTTTCAGCACCTCTTGCCTTTCCAAATAAATTTCATAGTTAGATTTTCCAATTGAGTAAAAAATGTTATGTTGATTTTTATTGGTATTTCATTAAATCTATAGATTAATTTGGGTAGAATAGACATCTTAATGATGTTAAGTCTCCCTGTCCATGAACAAGGAATATTCTTCCATTGATTTATTTCTTCTTTGATTTCCTTTGACATTGTTGTGTAGTTTTCTGTGTATAAGTCATTTACATCTTCAGTTAAATTTAATCCTAGTTACTTGATTTTTTAGTTATTATTGAAAGTAGTATTTTTTTCTTGATTTCCTCTTCAGCTTGCTTATTCTTGGTGTAAAGAAATGCTACTGATTTTTGCACATTGATCTTATAACCTGCAACTTTACTGAACTCATTCATACATTCTAGAAGCTTTATTGTAGATTTCTCAGGGTTTTCTATGTGTAGTATCATGTCAACTGCAAAGAGTGAAATTTTTAATTCTTCCTTTACAATTTGTAGGTCTTTTACATATTTTTCTTGTCTCAGTGCTTGAGCAAGTACTTCTAAGACAATGTAAAATAGAAGTGGTGATATTGGGCATCCTTTTCTTGTTCCATATCTTAGAGAGAAAGCTTTTAGGATTTCACCATTGTATGTGATGTGAGCTCTGGGTTTTTCATACATACTCTTTATCATGTTCAGAAAGTTTCCTTCTATTCCAGTGTTTTTTTGCAGTTTTTTTTTTCAAGAAACTGATCTGCATTTCTGCAAATGTTTTCTCAACATCTATAGACATGATTATGTACTTTTTTTTTTCTTTTGATCTCTTTATGTGGTGTAATACATTGAATGATTTTCTTAAGTTGATCCATTCCTGCATACCCGGGATGAAACCTAATTGTTCATGGTATATAATTTGTTTGCTGTTTTGTTTAAAATGATTAATAAGTATTTTATTGAGTAATTTTGCATCTAGATTCATTAGAGAGATAGGTCTGTAAATTTCCTTTCTTGTGGCATCTTTGGTTTTGGTATTAGAGTAATTTTGACATCATAGATTGAATTAGGCAATGTTCCTTTTACTTTTATTTTTTGGAAGTGTTTAAGCAGGATTGCTGTTAGTTCTTTCTGGATTGTTTGGTAGAATTCAACTGTGAATCACTCTGGTACTTGGGTCTTCTCAGTTTGGAGATTTTTGATGACTGATTCTATCTCTTTACTTGTGATTGAACTGTTGAGTTCATCAATTTCTTCTTTCATAAATTTAGTCTGCTTGTGTGTTTCTAGGAATATATCCATTTCTTCTAAATTATCATTCTTGTTGGCATATAATTTTTCAAAGTATCATGTTATGATACCCTTTATTTCTGTGGGTTCAGTGGTGATATCTCCTTCCTCATTTCTTATTTTGTATAGTTGCATCTTCTCTCTCTTTTTCTTTTTTAGTCTAGCTAAGGATTTGTCAATTTTATTGTTCTTCTCAAAGAAACAGCTTTTGGTTTTGTTTACTTTTCCTAGTGCTTCCTTATTTTTTATTTTATTTAATTTTTCTCTATTCTTTGTTTATTGTTTTCTTTCTAATTCCTTTGGGGTCAGTTTATTGTTCTTTTTCTAATTCCTCCAGGTGTGTAGTTAGGTTTTCAATTTTAGCTCTTTCTTCTTTATTGACATATCCAGTTATGGCTATGAATTTCCCTCTTATTACAACTATTGCTGCATCCCATAGGTTTTGATGTTTTGTTGTCATTTTCATTCATTTCAAAGTAGTTACTGATTCCTTTGAAATTTCTTCCTTGACCAACTGTTTGTCTAAGAACATGTTGTATAACTTCCACATCTTTATGCCTAATCTGGTTCTCAGTCCCTTACTGATTTTCAGCTTCATTCCATTGTGTTCAGAGAAATTACTTTGTATAATTTCAGTCTTTCTGAGTTCTTTGAGAATTTTTCTATGGCCTAGAATGTATTCTATTTGGGAGAATGATCCATGTGCACTTGAGAAGAAAGTTTATCCCATTGTATTTGGTTGTAGTGTTTTGTATATGTCTATTAGTGTCAGGTTCTCTAATGTATTATTCAAAGTCTTTGTTTCTTAATTGATTTTCTGTCAAGATATACTGTTTAATGGTGATAATGTTGTATTAAAGTCCCCCACTATAATTGTAGAAGCATCTATTTCTCCACTTATTTTCTCCAGTGTTTGCCTCGTGTATTTTGAGGCACCCTGGTTAGGTGCATAAATGTTTATGATTATTCTTTCTTCTTTAAAGATTACCCCTTTTACTAATATATAGTGTCTGTCTTTATCTTTTACAATAGTTCTCCATTTGAAGTTTATTCTGTCTGATTTAATGCACCTACTCCCACCCTTTTTTGGTTATTGTTTGCTTTTAATATTGTTTTCCAGGCATTCACTTTCAGCCTCCTTGAATCCCTGAGTCTACAGTCATTTATTATAGTCAGCATATAGTTTGGTCAAATTTCCTTATCCATTCTGCCTATCTGTGTCTCTTGACTGGTGAGTTTAAGTCATTAACAATCAGTGTTATTTCTCTCAAGGAATTACTTAGATTAGCCATATTTTCTTTGGGTTTATATATGGCATATATTGTTTTTATTTCTCTTTTTGTCTTTTTACTTGTTCTTACACTCTCCTCCAACTCTATCTCTCCTGTGTTTTTCCTTTCAACCTGCAGAACTCCCCTTATTATTTCTTGAAAGGCAGGTTTATTATTGGTATAATCTCTCAATTTTTGTTTATCTGTGAATATTATGAAATCTCCATCATTTTTAGATGATAACTTTGCTGGAAAGAGAATTCTTGGCTAGAAGTTGTTTTTTTTTTTTTTCTTTTACTACCTTAACTCTGTCATGCCATTGTCTTTTTGCTTCCTTGTATTCAGATGAGAAATCACCACTTAATCTTATTGAGTTCCTTGTATGTGATGAGCATGTTCCACATAGATTAGGGATAGGCAGGTTGCCAACTAGTTGCTCTGAGAGGGTTGGGCCTGTATGCCAAAGGTGAGGGAGGATGTTTTCTTAACTTCACTGTACTAGGGAGGTTAA
>JAQZBX010029031.1:0-27516 GCA_029593785.1 Cabassous unicinctus
TGGGTTGCCCCCGGCAGAGATGTTGTAGAGGGGCCTCCTGCACAGACTTTTTTTTTTTTTTTTAAAGATTTATTTATTTATTTATCCCCCCCTTGCTGCCTGTGCTTGCTGTGTCCATTTGCTGTGTGTCTTCTCTGTGTCTGCTTATCTTCCCCTTGCTGTGAGGTCCCGCTGCATCAGCCCCTCGCGCGCCGCGCGGTCCGGCCTGCTCTCACAAGGAGGCCCCGGGAAGTGAACCCCGGGCCTCACACATGGTAAACGGGGGCTCTATCGGTTGAGCCACTCCCACTTCCTGTTGTGAGGGCTTGCTGCATCAGCCCACTAGGCTGCTCAGGCCGGCCTGCCCTCACAAAGAGGCCTGGGAAGCGAACCCGGGGCCTCCCATATGGTAAACGGGGGCTCTATTGACTGAGCCACTCCCGCTTCCCCAGACTTTTTTTTTAAGATTTATTGTATTTATTTATTTCTCCCCACACCCTCGTTGTTTTTCACTTGCTGTGTCTGTTCGTCTTCCTTGTTTCTTTAGGAGGCACCAGGAGCTGAACCCAGGACCTTTGACGTGGGAGGGAGGAGGTGCCTAATCGCTTGAGCCACCTCTGCTCCCTGCTTTGCTGTGCCTCTCATTAAGTTTTTCCTCCCTGTGTCTCTTGTTGGATCATCTTGTTGCGTCAGCTCGCTTCTTCTTTAGGAAGCACTGGGCCCTCTGCTCCCTGCTTTATTGTGTCTCTCATTATGTTTTTTTCTTCTTTTGTCTCTTGTTGTGTCAGTTTGCCACGCCTGCCTGTTGGGCCAGCGCGCTGTCTTCTTTAGGAGGCGCTGGGATCCAAACCGGTGACCTCGCATGTGGTAGGCGGGAGCCCAGTTGCCCGAGCCACATCTGCTTCCCTGCATAGACTTCAGAGACAACCAACTCTGAGACCCTTAAATTTCATATCTATGTGGACAATCTGCCATTCTGTGAGGCAGGTGAAAAGAAAGGGCGCTTTTGTGATTTCATGTGTCTTTTGCTTTTAGGCCTGAGGTTCATGTCATGTGCTCAGCATCTCCTCTTTAGCGTCCACGTGTTCTAGATCGGTGGCTTGGGGAACTGTTTGGCTTAGAGGCTTTCAGTGTTGACAGAGCCCACAAATGGACTCCTCCTCAGCCTTCAAGCAGCTGTTTCCACAATGTGTCGTCTTGGCTAATCCACAGCTTTCCCAAGAGCGCACGTTATTCTTTGCTGCATGGTTTATCTGGAAAAGCTTCCTTTTCCTCCAGTCTGGACACAGACCCCCTTTTCTGCACCCCACCCCATGTGCCCTATCCCTCCCACAGGGGTGCTGGGTGCAGGGGGCTCGGCTGTGACACTCTGGGCCCAGCATGCAGTCCCGGCCAGGCCCACCCATGCCTGCTTGCTGTAGCTGGCCCCGGCCAAGGCTGCGGCCCCTGGCAGCGTGAGTGGACCCCCTCCCTGACCAAGGGAGAATGGGGCTAAAATGAACACCGAGGACAGGGGTGGGGAAGCCCACCCAGTGCTTCCTAAGGGAAGTGGGGCAGGGAGGGCTGGGCCACTGGTAGTTTGGAGCCAGATGTGGGTTCAAATCTCAAGTCTTGGCTGCCTCCAGCTGGCTGGTCCCCTCCTCTATCCTTGGCCCACCTAGCTAGAAGGAGGTGAGGGCTGGAGGGAAACTTGGAGGTGAGGGTTGGAGGTGAGGACTGGAGGTGAAGGCTGGATGGGGGAGGGATGCAGAGGATACACAATCCTTGCAGGAGGAGCAGGAGACCTTCAGGGCCCTGGAGCCAGGGTGAGTCCCCAGCAGTGGGCCATGTGGTTGTTGAGCTCAGCCTCCTGCCCTGCTGCTGGGCCTGGGGTGTCAGGTGAGGCACACCTGAGTGTGGTCCAGCCCTCTTCCCTGGACCAGCCTGGGCGGCTGTCCTCCCCAAGCCCCTGCCTCAGCTCCCACCGTCCCACAGCCTGCCCATATCCAGGAGCCCTGGGGCCCCACACCAGACTCCAGGCCCAGCCCTCCCGCCTTCCATAGGAATCAGGTCAAGTGGGACTCAGTCGGCCTCCAGTTCAGAGAGTGAGCTGGGGTCTGTGCACACAGTGTGGAGGCTGGAAATGGACATTTCTCCCCAAACAGCCTCAACAGCTACCTGATTCAAAGCCTGTGTCCACTGAGAACTTCCCACACACGTTCCTGAGAGGCCAGGACTCATCAGCAGAGCTGAGCAGGCCACAGGGGAGGACTGAAACCAGCCTGGGGAAATGGGGTGCCAGGATTTATAGGGGCAGCTGCAGGAAATGCTGGGCTGCTCAGAGCAGACGGGAGTCACCGCCCACTTGCTGGAGGGATACGGACGCCCTGGCTGGCTGCTGGCCGGGCAAGTTTGGCCAGTTGGCTGGACAGCGTAGCACTGGGATGTGAACCCCTGTGGCCCAATAACCTCCTATCCACTTTGGGGGGTCGGGGGTGAAGGAGGGACCCTCGTCCTAAATAGAACAAGATGGCCAAACACGATCCCTGACACCAGACAGATGAAATCAAACAGGAATTCATAAATGGAGCCTCCTCACAGCCCCAGAGGGGGGCATACCATGCCACGCAGGGCCCCAGGGGAGTTTGTGGGCGACTGAGCCATGCTCTCCACAAAAGAGTTTGTGGCGACTGATCCACACTCCCCCAAAAGACGTGTTCGTCTAAATCTGTGTTCCTGCGGGTGTGAACCCATTTGTAAATAGGACCTTAGAGGACTCGTGACTTGTGAATCGGATCACCCACGAGCCTGTCTAGACAAGGCTAAGTTGAACCAAGTGGGCCTTTATCCACGTGGCTGGAGTCTCGTAAGGAGACGAAATCTGGACAGACTCAGAAGACTGAGCGGAAGAAGGAGAAGCGGCATGACGGAGGCAGAGCTGTAGGCCAGGGGTGGTGGCAAGCCAGTGCCAGAATGTCACGGAGGCCAGGAGAAAGCCTGGCCTTGAGGTTGGGCTTCAGCTCCCAAAACCGTGGGACATAAATTCCCATGGTCAAGGCCGACGCATTGTGTCGTATTCGTCACAGCAGCCAGGGAAACCAAGACGGGGATGCACTCGGGAAGAGCCCGAGCCAGCAGCTGCTGCGGGAGGCTTGGTCCTAGTGCCTGCAGGAGGATGTGTTTGGCTTGTTAGAGTAATTGCACAGGCTGGCAGGAAGGGGAAACCATTAGTTGAGAAGCCCGTGGGTGCAGCGGTCAGGGGAGCTGAGTGGGTGGGGAGGCTTTCCCACTGAGTGGGGGGCACATCTGGTGAGAGCAGGGGGTGCATGGCTGGGCCTCTGAGGCCCTGTGAGGCTCAAAGATGTGATTTCAGGCTTTTCCTTACACCCTGGTGAGTATTTTCCACAGCTGGCTGCTTCTGGGGTGGGGGGAAGGGGGTCTCCTCTGGGCTTTTGGGCCAGCAGTGTTTGCCAAGTCCAGTGGCTGACAGTCTGCCCATGGGGACCCTGCCACAATCCACCTGGGGCTCCCCAGCCCTGAGACTGGGCTCGTTCCTCAGTTCTGGACCCTCAGGGGCTGAATGACATGGGAGGGGGTTAATGCAGGTTCAGGTCCTGGCCCTGTCTCCTACCCGCTGTGTGACCCTGAACCAGTCTGTCAACTACTCTGAGCCTCTATTTTCTCACCAACTACCTTGCAAGACCATCTGGAGGGCTTAGAAATGACTTGTAAAGTGTCAGCACCTGGAACATGCAGACACTTGTGGCTAGTGTTGGCATGGTGACGAGGGTGCTGTGGAGGACGGTGCTGGCACACAGACCTGGTCCCTGCCATGCACCCCTCCCCCACTCCCTACCTGATCCTGCTTAGTTGGATCCTAAGAAATGAAAGGAGCAGGACCAGTCTCCTCTAGATTACCTGTTTCCAGAAAACCTTTCCTGGATCCAAACTCTGTGAGACTCATCTATAAAATGAGAGGATGGGGCCATGCTGTGCCCAGTAACATCAGGGTGGTACCTTGGAATCATGGAGACAGGGACACAGGTCCCACCCACACACTCCCCAAAGCCGACTCTCAGCGGGGTGGGTGGGTGCTTCTCCAGGGCATTTGCAAGCTGGAGCCAGATGAGACCCCAAGGGCTATGCATTAGGCAGCCTTCTCCAGGGAAGCAGAGCCCACAGGAGATGCATATGTGTGTGAGTGTGTGTAAATACCACGGGATTTAATGTTGGAATTGGCTCATGTGACCGTGGGGATTAGCAAGTCCAAATGCCTCAGGGCAGGCTGCAAGCTGGGGACTCCCATGAAGGTTCTCGATGAATTCCCCAGGAGAAGCTGGCTGAAGCAGAGATGGACAGTCTCTCTTCTGACTGCTGAAATCATCACTTCTTTTAAGGCCTTCAACTGATTGGTTCGACTCATTGCTGAAGGCAATCTCCTCAGTTGATTACAGATGTAATCAGCCGTGGATGTAATCAACTTACTGATGATGTAAGTCCACAAAATGTCCTCACAGTAACAATTAGGCCAGTGCTTGCTTGGCCAAACAACAGGGCGCCATTACCTGGCCAAGTTGACACATGAGCCTAACCAGCACAATCTCCCACATGAAAGAACTAGATTGTGCAAATGCACAGAGACAGAAAGTAGATTATGGGTTACCAGGGTAGGGAGGGGGGCAGATGGGAGGAAGACTTAATGGGGTACAGAACTGTTTGGGGTGACGGAAAGTTCTGGTAATGGATGGTGCTGATGGTTGCACAACATTGCAAATGTCATAACACCACTGAATTGTATGCTTAAAAGTGACTGACATGGGAAATGTTATATCAGTAAATATTAAGAAGAAAAATGGCTGCCCTCGTACACAAAGGTCCCTGGGAGAAAAGTCTACTGCAGTCTGAATTTTAGAAAAGAAAAAAAAAAAAGCACTGGTGGTGCTTCTGTCACAGAAAATGATCACCACCTTGCTCGCGGTTTTGGAGACAAACTTCCAATGGAACGAGCATCTCAAAGTTCCAGGGACTACAGGGACAGACAGACAGAAAGAAGGGACAGGCAAAGACCCCAGCTTTGACACAATCAGCACCAGAAATCCTGTCTTGAGTTAAGGCAGATTTTAAAAATCCATGGTGAGATGGGGAGACTCTCAGAAAAGGGGTCAGGGGTTGCTTTCAAATTCCTTCTTGCCTTGCAGTAAAATGTCTTTTCTCCTGGGACCTGGCACCTTCCTCTGTTGAGCGCCTGCTGGCTGTTGGGAGCCCCCCACTCCTGGGCCCTGAGTGGAGCCCAGAGAGCTTCTCCCTGTCCTGGGAGCTGTGCTCTTTTTTTTTAAAAAAAAATTATATTATTTAATTTTTATTTATATTGAAATATAAATTATATTTTAATTTATATTATTTTTTTTATGTATCTCCCCCCCTTGCTGCTTGTGCTCGCTGTGTCCATTTTGCTGGTCTCGCTTTGCTGGGCCAGCTCACCGCGCCGCGTGGGCCCTGAGCTCACCGCGCCACGCGGGAGCTCCTTCACCCACATGGTAAATGGGAGCCCAACCAACTGAGCCACAGCCACTTCCCCAGCTGCGCTCTTACTGGGGACATGGTCCCAAGGGACTCTGGGAGGGCCCCAGGCAGAAAGTTCAGGCCAGAAAAAGAAAAGCTCAGAGGGGCAGAGATCCCTCGGAAGGAATTTTAAATGCACTCGCCTGCTCGAGCACTTTCCCAGCCAGTGACCCACATTCCGTGACCGGCACTGGCCCTTGGTGGGAGCTGTAGGGACACCAGCTTGGAATTCCTGCCTATCCTCAGAAGCTCTAGGAAGGCCACGGACCAGCTCGCCTGAGCTGAGCCAGAAATCCAGGCTAGTGCAAGGCTGCCGACTGAAGACTTCCTCTATGGAAGACGCCCCGGCTGAGAGCAGGGCTGACTGGGGAAAGAGGCCGCGTGCTGGTGGTCCTGGGGCGGCCGTGACAAAGCGCGACACGGGAGGGGCTGAAAGCAGCAGGAGCTGCTTCTCTCCCAGCTCTGGGGCCCAAGGTCCCGAGGCGGGGTGCTGCAAGGCCGCTCCCCCTGGAGGCTCCAAGGAAGTCCTTCCCGGGCTCCCCCAGCTTCTGGGGGCTGCTGGCCGCGCTGGGGGTTCCTTGGTTGCAGACGCATCACAGCCGCCTCTGCTGCCATTGCCACGTGGCCCCTCCCCTGTGTCTGTCTGTCTCTGCGTCCAAATTGCCCTCGTCTCATAAAGGCACCAGTCCTCTTGGATTCGCGCCCACCCTAACGCACTGTAACCACTTTAATTCCATCTGTGATGACCCTATTTCCAAACAAGGTCATGTTTTGAGGTACTGGGGGTTAGGACTTGAGCACATCATTTTTGGGGGGCACAATTCCACCCCTGGCACAGTGGGAGTCTGGCTCCTCCTTCTCAGCTGCCCTGAGGGGCGGCCTCATGTCTGCCCCTTGGTGCCCGCGTTCGGCGTGTCTGCGTCTCCACGCGGAGCCTCATGTCACCCCGGGCCCTGCTTCCCAGCTGCAGGCGCCAGCAGCTCCGTTTCCTTCCCGGGACTGCTCCAGGCGGGAGAGGCTGGAGGCCGGGGTCTGGCTGTCTGCCTGGGCCTTGGGCTGAAGTTCGGCTTCTCCTCCAGCCACTCCTGAGGGCCCTGCCTGGCTTCTAGCAATTACATGGGCTGAAATCAAAGCCTTTGCCTCCCGATGCGTCAACCACAGGCAGCAGGAAAGAGAGCAGGGCAGCTGGGCCAGCGTCAGCCAACATCATCCCTTGGGGCAGGTCCCCCCAAGCCAGAGGGTCCCCGGACAGTGACTTGGCTCAAAGGTCCTAGAAGTGCGGCCAGGGGCTGGCGCCAGAACCAGCACACCCCCTGCGGCAGCTCCCTGAGGGGAGCCCGTGGGTTTCCATCAAGGCTGTGATGCCATCAGGGACAGCACAGCCCGTCCACAGTCTGGATGGAGCCCCGAGGACCGCCACAGCTCTGGCTCACTCGTGCAAAATTACCTTTTCTCCCATCTCGCTTCCTGTGCCGTAAAAATGTCGAGTGCTTTAAAGCCCTGCCTAAGGAGGTTTCTAGTGGTGTAATTTATAGTTCACATTAGTTTTAGGATCCCTGGTAATGACATCCAGCATCTCGGCCGGCGACAGCATCCCCACGATACCCAGCTCCCCAGGAGCCCACAATGTTTGCATCTCCTTTCCAGGGACTTCAGAAATCCATCAATCACCAACGCCCCCACACAGGGAAGGAAAAAGCAGGGAGCTGCTCTCCCTTCCTGGAGCGTGTGATTTACTGTTTGTTTTCTGAGTGGTTCCCCCTCTTGCTTCCTGGAGACACAGTCATGATGCATGTGCTCAATATGCAATTTCTTTCCTGGGCCTCGGATGCTGGTTGGTAAAGTCAGAGACTGGCTGTGGCTTCCCCTCAGAAATGAGAGAGCATATCGGTCACATTACACCAGGAGGAGCGTCAGGTGCTATTTCCTCACTGGAGTTTTAGAATGGCAAGAAATTGCTTGCACATTTGTATTTCAGTCAAGTGCAGGCTGTACTTTCATCTGTAATACTATCTTCAGATAAAAAGGAGGTACACACACCTCTCTCTCTCGCTAAGGCTTCAGCCCTGCCCAAGTTTGAACCCTGGCTCCACCAGCTACTTGCTGGTTGGGTACAGTTGACATGAACAAAACTGACCTGGTCATTAGACTAAGCAAAGAGGGGTTCCTTGGAGGGGTATTGGGGCACCCCAGCATGGATGGGTGACTGGTGGAGCTGGTTGGGAAACAGGCAGGAGGCAAAGAGCTTGGGGGGCCAGGAGGCAGGATGGCCACGGTGGTCAACTGGGCGAGGTGGCTTCGTTTCCTACAGCTGCGATGAAGCACCACAGACTGGGTGGTTTAAAACAGGAATTGGTTCTCCCGGCTCTGGAGGCTAGAAGTCTGAAGTCAAGGTGGCGGCAGGGCCGTGCGCCCCCTGAAGCCTGCAGGGTGTTGCCAGCAATCCGTGACATTCTTAGGCTTGTGGCGTAACTCAGTCTCTGCCTCCGTCACGTGGCCGTCTTCCCTGTCTGCTCCACATGCCCCCTTCCTAGGAGGACGCCAGCCATGTCGGCTTACGGCTCACCCTAACCCAGTTTGGCCTCATCCTAACTCATCACCTCCTCAAAAGTCCTGTTCCAAACGGGGCCACAGTCCCGAGACCAGGGGTCAGGACTCGATCATCACTTTTCTGGGATGCAGTTCAATCTGTAACAGTCTACCCTCTGCTCCCCCCAACCCAATTCATATTCCTTCCCATGTGCAAGATACCTTCACTCTATCCTAAAATCCCCAAGAGTCCTAAGCCTTCCAGCATTGAGTCTAAAATGCCATCCAATCAATTTTACGGCTGAGGCCTCAGTATGATCCATCATGGGGTCAAGTTCCTCTCCCTCTGTGGACCTGTGGAACTATAAAGCAAGTTATCTGCTTCCAAAATACAGTGATGGGTCAGGCATAGGAGAGACATTCCCATTCCAGAAGGGAGAAATGGCATGGAAAACTGGACTTAGGAGTCCCAAGCAACTCCAAAATCCAGCAGCGAAAATTCCATTAGATTTCAAGGCCTGGAGAAATCTTCTGTGGCTTGATTCTCTGTCACGTGAGCCCCCTGGGGTGCTGGCCCTGCCCTCTCCAAACACTGGGGGGAGGGTGGCCCCCCTTGGCCTGAGGAGGTCCCTTTGGCCCAGAGCTTTGGGTCCACGGCTCTGTTTTCTCCCCCAGCAGCTCTGCTTGGGCTGTAAGAACCTGCAGCCCCCCGACAGATACTTGCTGAGCACCATGCAGCTGCCCTGCTTGTCGTAGGCACTTGGGGTACAGCAGTAAACAAGACAGATACAATTACCATCTTCTTGGATCTTACATTCAAGTGGAAAAAATCCCACCCGAAACACCTGTTGTTACTCTCCCAGAGGGAATGGCGGCCTCCCCTTTCCCACCTTTGTCCCTCCTGCTGTGACTTCAGTGCTCAGCAGCCTGATCCCAGCAACCCTCCTCCTGAGGATGGGGGTGGGGCAACGGCTGCAAGAGGTCAGAGCCTGCCCGTCCAGCCTTCTCCGAGGCTGCCAAGCACATGCCCCTCTGCATCTTTGTCTCAGGAACTAAAACAGGAGGTGAGTCTATCAGACGCAAATTGCTAAGAATCTCATTCATTTTGTGCAGTAATTAAATAGAAGCTGTTTGGAATATGATTATAGATTGGCCCATCAAAGCAAATTAAATCTTTGAAGAGTAATGGCCTCATTAGCTTCAGAATTCTGCTATTAAAAATCCAAATGCCCTGTTGTTCCAAACCAGGAAATACCAGGCCCGACTGTGAGAGGCACCAAAGGCACGTTCCTATCAGGTGGCCGTGGACTCTGAGCAGATGTGGGGCAACCCATTTGTCGAGGTTAGCCCGGCTGGCTAACCTTCGGGTCTTTATTTTTCACTTCACAGGGTCCTCTTTTGAGCAGACACTTGTTTATAAACTGTCTATCCTGGGGCATCTTGGCCACAGCTCATGGCTGGGTCCCTTCCCCACCCGCACCCCTCTTCCTTTCCCAGCTGCAGGACTTGGTCTTCTTTCCTTTCCTTCTCAAAGCTGCCCCCATAATCTGTTCCCTGTTTCCTCAAGACCAAGCCTGCCTCTGTAGCAGACCTCAAACCCAGACCCTCTGCACACTTTTAGTTTTGCTCCTGATCTGGGAAAGAAGATGGATAAGGGGTGCCCAAATATTCTAGAATCCACTGGGTCTTAGCCCTTCATGCCTGTCTGAGCTCGGACTCACATGCAATGGAAGCCCTGTGGGCTTTGTGTCCCCCTCAGCTAAGCTTCTGGAGGGTGGAGCTCACCCAGCAGAGTTGACTGCCATTGCCTGTGGCTGTTGCCATTCATTTCCTCTTTTAGTAGTAGCACCCTCATTTTGCAATGGGGAACGTCCCTCCAATAGTGGCCACATGGGTTGGTCTGGGTAACCCTGTCCCCTCCTCTTGAGAATGGACACGTGACCCAGGCCTTGGCCAATCAGAACACTTGATTCCCCTGGCCAAAGTGATTGGTCAGGGGTGGGCATGTGACCCAATCAGGCCAATCAGAGCCAAAGAGATTGTACTCCCCCAGTGGGCTGTTTTTCCCAGGGTATCTGGGTGGTAGGAGGAGAGGCTGAAGCTACTCGTTGCCCTCTTGCTGCCTTGTGGGAAGAACCTCCCTGAGAACTGCCCAGCCTGGAGGAAAGCAGAGCGAGGGTGGAGAGAAACCGAGCCCCAGGGCAGGCGCGAACCCTCTGAGTTGGGATTCTGGCTGTTGTAATCGAAAGCATTCTAACTGATTCGGCAAACTTCTTCCTTCTTCAGCACCCACAATCCATGAGCTGACTGACAGCTCATGGATAGGATTGCTGGGTATAAAAGTGTCCCCTTGGGGATGAGCCTCACAGAGGTCCAGCCAGCATCCCCGCCTCCAGTCCTCTCTCCCTGGGAGAGTGGTGAAGGGTCCTTATCCCCACAGACCCCTTTCAAAAGGCAAGTAGGACTCCCTCTGTATCCCCCAAGAAGTCAATGCCAAGACGGGCTTAACCAGCCCAGGGTTTCATTAGGAGAAACACCCAACCATGGGAGAAAATGGGGAGGGGCTGGGAGAGTCGTCAGCCCCCAGTGCATCTGGCCCTGGGTGAAGGAGAGAGGGAGAGAAGGCTGTGTGGCGTGTCCTAGATGGCCATGCAGTCTAAGGGGAAGCCTGGATCCAAAGTGGGCTGCCAAGGAGACCCCGCTTCCCTCCCTGTCAGGCTCAGACATTGCCTGGGAGCAGCCCATGGGTGCAAATAGTGGTGGATCCCACAACACAGCCACTGACCCTTGGTCAGTCCTGCTCCCCATGGTGGGGGGTTCTGCAAGGGGATTCTCCTGGCCGCCACGCTGGGTCTGCCGTGGCTGCCCCTCCCCGCTGAAGGAGCTGGACTCTGAGGAACAGGGCTGTCATCTCACTGAGCCTGAGTTTCTCTGATGGGGACCCTCTGGTCCCCATCAGAGCTTCTAGCTCTGACTCAAGAGCAAACCCTATCCAATGATGCTTGTTTGTTGCTAAAAAAGGACTTTGGAGGGGAGCAGATGTAGCTCAGTTGTTGAGCGTCTGCTTTGCATGTACGAGGTCCTGGGTTCAATCCCTGGAACCTCCTAAAAAAAAGAAAAACAGGACTTTGGAACCATTTACTGTCTGTGAGGCCTTCGGCATCTGACTTAACTTGCTGAACTCAGCGTCTTTGCCTGTAAAAATCACTCCCGGGAGTTTTGCTATGAAGTTACTCACTCATTCATTCATTCGTTCATTCTTTTACTTGTTTATTGAGTGCTCGCTATAGCAAAGCCTTGGCTAGCCGCTGGGGTGAATGAGCCAGTTTTGGGGCACTGCCAGCATGGAGCTAAAACCTAGTTGGGAAGGCTGATAAAAATAAAGCAAAGAGAGGTGAGGCGGCGAGGCAGGGGCTGGCTGTAATAAAGCGGCTTTACGGTGCCTCTCATCCTGGCGAGCAAGCTCTGGGGCTTTGTGGGCCTCTTTGTGCCCTGGTCCATCCCCAAGGGTCCTAACTGGGAAGTTAGCATCTCCATATTGGTGGCCTGTTCGGTTTGCTGCTATCTCTTCTGGCTGATGGCAGTTCTCTCTTTGGACCACAATTGAGAAATGAAACCATCTGGTATCTCAAGTATCATCAGCCTTGAGGAAGAGGACATCCTCTACGTGCCCAAGTCACCGAGGTCGTGAAGAGAATTCCTCTAGATACAAAATCACCCCAACCCCAGGCCATCTTCCTTGACGCACCCGTGTGGGCATCAGCTGCCTTAAACGTTCGTACCACATTTGAGTGTCTTATTCTGAAATGCAGTATTTTTTCCTGTCACCTTCTTTACACTTTGATGACTGATGTGCCTACTTACCCTAAACTGTGCCGACGCTACAAAACGCGTGTGCCGCCTGCTGAGATGAAAGGTGCTACTCTTCTGAGAAATGCGGTACTCTTCTAGGAATCTGTGGATTTGAACGGCAGGTGCCTGTTCACACCGCGAGAGTCAGTAAAGTGTTTAAGACCAGCCCAGAAACCTCCGCGAGACAACTAAGACTCCAGCGGGGCAGTCGATAACCACAGCGCAGAGGGAAGATCTGTTCCCACATGACAGAATTACACCAAACTATATCTTCAGGATGAATTTCTTATTTCTGCCATCTTTTGGAATAAATTATTTTTCTGCTTTCTGTGGAAAAAAAAGAACAAAATGATGACAAATGTCTTGACCCCAGAGATTCACTGTGTGGGAGTGGGTGGGTGGGTGGGAAAGAGAAGCAGCACTCGGAACTGCCCACTGAGGCTCAGTCAGCACCGAGCCCGGGAACAAATGATGCAATTAATGGGAAGTGCTCGCAGCTGGGCCTGACACCAGAACCTCCCCTCCAACCTGTGATAATTGAGATTATTTGTGAACCCCCAAAAGAGAAAGAGTACGTTTGAAAACTAATCTGTTCCTCTGGGTGGGATGCCCTTTGATTGTATTAAGTTCATTTGAGGGGCCTTTGACTAGATTACTTGATAAAACCAATTTAGGGCTTTGGGTTGGGCTAGTCAGTAAGGAGTAACTCAGGTCGGGTCTCTGCCCCCTCGCTGGGTCTAATATAAACGGAAACAGAGAAAGACTGACTGAGACAAACATGGGAAGAGAGAGAGCTCTGTCATTTTTTATGCTGGGGCCCTGGGGAGAGAGGAGCCATTCTATTCCTCTGTGTATTTCTTCTTCTGCTTTCTTTTTTTTTTTTAAAGATTTATTTATGTATTTATTTATCCCCCCACCCCTCGTTGTTTTTGCGCTCGCTGTCTGCTCTCTGTGTGTTCTTCGGTGTCTGCTTGTCTTCTCTTTAGGTGGCACCAGGAACTGATCCTGGGACCTTCCGGAGTGGGAGAGGGGCACTCAATCTCTTGTGCCACCTCAGCTCCCTGGTCTGCTGTGTCTCTTATTGTCTCTCCTCTGTGTCTCTTTTTGTTGCGTCATCTTGCTGCCCCAGTTCTCTGTGCGGGCCAGCACTCCACGTGGGCCAGCTCGCCTTTCACCAGGAGGCCCTGGAACTCGAACCCTGGACCTCCTATATGGTATACAGGATCCCCATTGCTTGAGCCGCATCTGTTTCCTTCTGCTTTCTTGATTGAGTATCCATTTATATAGCCTACCAAGGCGGCGGGGACTCAACCCTGCAGGCCCTAATCTTAACATAATGTAATCAAAGACATCTCAGCTGAATCTAATATAATCAAAGGGTATCAACCCAGAGGAACAGACCAGTTTACAAACAAAATCTCTCTTTTTGGAATTCGTAAATAATCTCAAACTGCCACAGGAGGGAATACAGGAATTGAAATCTCCTCTGTCAAGGGTTGAATCGGGGCTCCAAAAAGCTATGTCCAAGTCCCACCCCCAGTACCTGGGAATGTGATCTTATTGGAAAAAAGGGTCTTTGCAGATGTAATTAAGAGAAGATCTCGAGATGTGATCACCCTGCATTCACTGAGTGGTCCTTAAACCCAATGATGAGTGTCCTTTCAAGAAGAGGAAGAGGCACGGCCAGAAAAGAAGACACGGAGATGCCAGGGGAGAAGGCCATGTGGAGACAGGGGCCGAGATTGGAGTGATGTGGCTACAAGCCAAGGAATGCTGGGGATGGCGGGAGAGAGGCACGGAAAAGACCCTCCCTCACTGCCTCCGGAAGGTACCAACCCTGGGACACTTTGACTTCAGACCTCCAGCCTCCAGAACTGGAGAGAACCCAGTGCTGGTGCTTGGACCACCCAGTTGGTGGTCCTTGGCTACGGCAGCCCTTGGGAGCTAAGGCAACCTCCAAGATGGGGGGCTGTTTCCAGAAAAATCCTGCCTGCGTTTTCAGAGTCTTTGGCAGAGGGGCTTTGGGATTGGGGCAAAGATGACACCCCAGACAAGGAAGGGGAGCTTCGTGGGCTTCTCCAGGCTCAGAAACCAGCAGGCAGGGGTGGCCCAGTCTCCAGCAACTTGGGCTCTGCTACTTCTGGAAGTCCTGGCTGCACGTGTGTGTCCCTCCTGACATCTGTGCCTGGGCCCGCATGGCTCCCGGCTCCCTGGAAGGCAGGCAGGGCTGGGAGGGTCCAGGAAACACCGTCCCTGGAGAGGGCTGGATTCGTACCCCCTCTGTGCGGGCAAGACCTCCTGTAAGCCGCCCCAGAGCCCAGCAGGGGACAGGCTGTCACTGCCCCCATGTTGCAGCTAGGGAAGTTGGCATTAGGTAGCTTGCCCAACATGGCGCACTGGTATGAGGCAGAGCCGGGAGGGGAAGTTCTGCTCTTGACACCACTACACGGCCACGGGTGTCAGTCCTGGTGCTGCCAGGAAGCCCATCTGTTCCCCTCCCTGGGCCTCGGTTGCCTCACCGGAAGAGAAGGTGCTGGACGTGGGCGTGCTCTCGAGAAACACCTGGGAGCTTCAGCAGGACGCTGTCTCCCATGAGCACGGAACAGGAGGGTGCGTTTTGTAAATGCCGCCTGGGGACCCCGGTCTGCCTCCCCCACTGCCTCCCCCACCCCGACACCACCCCCACTGAGACGAGGAGAATCCTCCTGATTCCTTCCTGGTGCGGCAGCTGGAGCGAGAAGGTTTGGTTTATTCATGCTCGTTATGGGAGGACTTCCCAGAGTTGTGGGCAGGATGGGCCGGGAGCCCGGGTTGCACATGAGAAGCAAACACATCCTAAATTACGGAATGCCCAAGAAACCGGGGAACCAGTTCATTCAGACCCAGAGC
Organism: Cabassous unicinctus; assembly: GCA_029593785.1. Classification (NCBI taxonomy): domain Eukaryota; kingdom Metazoa; phylum Chordata; class Mammalia; order Cingulata; family Chlamyphoridae; genus Cabassous; species Cabassous unicinctus. The sequence goes on from JAQZBX010029031.1 coordinate 14,791, forward strand.
GAGATGCATAGCCCTGGCAAGGCAGCTTGAGGAAAACGAGCGGTCTCACCACCGGTCTTGGGTCCTGGGGCAGGAGGTAGGGTCTCCCTGTGGCCTCCTGCCCCCACACCCCCTGCAATCAGCTTCATTCACATCTATGGATCTGTGGACCAGGGAAAAAGGAGGGAAAACTGCGTGATTCGAGAAACTTGCTGGACACAGCGTGAAAAATGCAGACATAAGGGTCCCATTGATGTAATTTCCAGAGCTATAGAAAACCAATTCCCATTCCCTGATTTCCTTAATCTGTTTGATAAATGGGCCCTATAATTACATCTCCTTGCGAGATGGCAAACAACAAAAACTCTGAGCCTGGAAGGCAAAATAGTTGCTTTGTCATCGCATTATGCAAAGCCGACAAGGAACACGTGCAGGATAAATTTAGCTTTACATTTAATTTACTCCGTATTGATCTTCATCAGTGTGATTTAAGCAATTACCTCCCAGCTAATTCCTACTTAAAAGAAGAAGTTAAAGTTACACGGCATAGAAGTTAAGAACTTGGGGCTTTACCATGAACAGAGCAGTCGAGTTCGAGTGTCTTGCTTGCTGCCTCCTGGATCCATTTCTGCAAGTGGACTTCCAGGAAAATGACGCCCCAGCAGCATGTGTAAGGAGAAAGCACCCCTCCCACGACGCCGGGCAGGGCTGAGGTGGAGGGGCGGCTGCTCCACTCTGCAGGTGGATATGTTGGAAGGCTGGAAGGTCAAGTGTCCTGAGATGGGGTAGAAGGTGGGGGCCTGGAATCCCCTTGGATTCAGCGTGTCGGGCCCTCTGGGTGGTGGACAGGCGCACGCTCGGGGCCCGGTGGGACGGCTGCAAGCGGGAGGTGGCTGAAGCCAAGGGCGGGAGTGGGGACTGACAAAGGGGAGGCGGTGGGTGAACAGGCAGGTCAAGGTCAGGGGCCTGTTTCCCAAGGGCAGGCATTGGAGCTTGGTCGTCCTACCGTCCGAAACCCTTAGATAGGTCAGAGGCTCGGAGGAGGCCAGGGGTGCTGGAGGGGAGCCTGCAGCCAGACCTCCGATTGGCGCTGCAGGAGGCTGACTGGCTGAGCCTGGCTCGCCTGATGGCAGCGCAGCCCCCAGGGAGCGGGGAGAGCATGGACGCCTGCCCTGTCCACTCCCCAGATGGGGGAGGAGCTGTGATGCTGTGGCCCCTCGCACCCTCCCTGGGCCTGACGGAGCCGGGGCAGGAGCCCACTGGGGCGTGTCAGCTCTCCTCTCTGACCAGGACAGGTGTGTGGGCTCCTGGGTGGGGCCCCGATAGCTCCCAGAGGCATCTTCACGCCGGGAAAGGAGATGGACGTGGGGTGGGGGGCACGTTTTATCCAGCAGGCATGGGAGGCCGGGACCCTGATGCTATGGGCTTTTCAAAAGCCAAAGAAAAATGTTTGAGACCTGGAAAAAGCAATTATTGGCTGTGAAATATGGAAAGAACATTGCAAAATTGTAATCAATACAAGTTATTAAACGTCTATAAAAGGCCACGTCGTGACGATTCACTGCTAACAAAGCGGCCGGCTGTAAATGCATTCTCCGAGGGGCGCAGGGCACTCCGAGGCGCTGAGGGTGTGTGGGGAAGGGGCTCTGTGCTGGCCTCCTCTGGCTGCTGTTACAAATGACCACACACTGTGGGGCTTCAAACAACAGACGTGTGTTCTCTCACAGTCCTGGGGGCCAGAAGTCCAGAATCAAGGCACTGGCAGGGCCACGCTCCCTCGAAAGCTCTAGGGGAGGATGGGTCCTCGCTCCTCCAGCTTCTGGGGGTGGCTGGCTACCCTCAGCGCTCCTGGGCCCGTACCGGAGCGGCTCCCATCTCTGCCTCTGTCATCACACGGCCTCTTCCCTGTGTGTGTCTCCCTGCCTCCTCTTTTCTTCTGCTATGGACACCAGACGTTGGATTTAGGACCCGTCCTAATCTGGTAGGAGCTCATCTTAACTAATTACATCTGCAAGACCCTATTTCCAAATCAGGTTGTCTTCTGAGGTTCTAGGTGGACAGGACCAGCTCTCAGGCCTCCGAGCGGAGAATGGCCCTCACCTGTGGCCTCATCCCACCTGGCTGTCCGTCACTCTGGATGCTGGGAGGAGAGAGGAAGACACGGCAAAGATGGAGGAGGACTGGTGCAGTCCTGTAGGAAGGGCCGTTGGGGCACGTTTGGCTGTGATGAAATACTAATGCTGTGGGGGTTTGGAACTGTACATACCCCAGAAAATCACATTCTTAAAGCCAATCCATTCCCATGGGTGTAAACCTATTTGTAAATAGGACCTTTTGATGTTACCTCAGTTAAGGCATGGCCCAGGGTAGGTCCTAACCCTCTTACTGGAGCCTTTTATAAGAGAATCAAATTCAGACAAACAGAGAGAAAACCATAGAAGCAAGAAGCTGGAAACAATGAAACCAGGAAGAGAAGGGAGAGCCTGGCAAATGTCGCCAGGTGTCTCGCCCTGTGGCAGAGGAACCAAGGATCACCGGCAGCTGGTCTTTGGGAAGAAAACATTGCCTTGATGATGCCTTGATTCAGACATTCTCGCGGCCTCAAACTGTAAGCTAATAAATTCTCATTGTTAAAAGCCAACCCATTTCATGGTATCTGCTTTGAGCAGCACACGAAACTAAAACAAATACTAAAACAGCAGTAACAGCCAGCGTTTCTGAGTGCTAACTATGGACCAGGCATTGCTCTAAGCCTTATAAGTTCTAACTCAGTGAATTCTTCCATCTGGCACAAGAAGCAATTACTGTTGCAGAGGCTCAGAGAAATGAACTTGCTCTGGGGCATCTAACTAGTAAGTAAGAGAGTTGGGATTTGAACCCAGAACCCCCGGCAGCCTTGTCAGCCCGAATCCACCCTCAGGGCACAACCGTGCCTTGCTGAGGATGATGCTCAGGTCTCTGGAGCCAGTGCTTGGGTGGTGGGGCCCCTCCCTGAGACGGAGGACAGCTTTGGGTGTGCTGGGGTGGGGAGCACAGTTAGAGGATGAGTGAATTTTGGAAATGTTGAGTTGGAGGGTCCTGCTTTATCGTAACCTTCACCAGCAGCCCTTCGGGGAATTGGAGTGGGATTTGGACCATCTGCTGGGGGTTTACAGGTCAAGAGTCTGGGAAATCAGAGCAGCGGCTCCCCACCCCCATCCCCACAGAGTCCCTCAATAGCCAGGTCCTCAATCCTACCCTTTTGGCAGCTTCAGTAAAACTTCCTTGACAACTTGCGCCCTTTGCGTGTGTGGACACTGCAGCAAGCAACGCCTATTTTTGGAAGTGCTGTGTTTTCACATTGTTTCTTCTCCCACGGGTTCTGTTCGCATTGGCGTGTTTGGCACGAGGTTCTGAATTGTTGATTTTTACGCTAAATTCGTTTCCCAGAAACGTCAAGCGTCACCAAGGCCACCGAGAGTGGAGCACATATTATTCTTTATTCTTTGCTCTGATGTTTCTCTTTTCACAGACAAATGCATCCTTTCCTTTGGCAGCACAGGGACCCTCTCTACCTTGAACTGAGCCAATACCTGGGACACTGTCTACCCACCGCCCTCCCTCCCTCCTCAAAACAGACACACAGGACTGCCTCCGCTTTCACCATCTCTTTTGAAGCAATCGCTTAATATTTGATGAGTGGAAAGAGGAGGGCTTGCCAAAATCTACAAAGCCTGGCGTCACTGGGGGACCATGAAACACACCTTCTGGGCTTGACGCGGTCCCAATTTTTCTGCAAAGGTGTCGAGTCTGTGTGTTGCCTGTGCCCCTGCACTGGAAGGAGGCCACTGTAGGATAAAGAACTTGGCTGGCCTTTCTTCCCTATTTCTGGGAGATGCCCAGGGGTCTCTGGAGGTCAAGTTGTACCTCAGGGTGGCTCTGATCCAGGCAAGGACGTCCACGGTCTTGCTCCTTGGTGGGCTGCTCTGGTGGGGAGGTGTGAACTCTTAAGCACATGCAGCTCCCTGCGTCTACGGACCACACGGCAGGCCTCCAGGTGGGGGCCATTGCCCGAGAACGGAGGCAGCCGCCAAAGGCGAAGGGCACAAGGATGTGCTGAAAAAGGATGTGGGGGAATCTGGAGGGGAGAACCAACTCTGAACTTGACATTCCTGCTCTGCTGGTAAGAAACTGAGCCTCAGAGAGGTAAAGCAAGTTGCTCAGTGTCACCCAGCTCATAAGCGAGGAGCAGAGCCAGGATCTGAAGCCAAGCAGTCCGACCCCAGATACTCACGTGCCATTTCTCTTGTGGACGGCCACGCCCTGCTCGGGTGCCTGCCGTGCCGTGGAACCTCCAGCTCACGGTTCTTCCTGCATGCCCCCCTCCCTGCCCCCCACAAAACCCTGACCATCCGCTGGGTTCCCCAGCTGAGCTGGCACCCTGAAGCTACCAGGCTCCTCAGAATCATCTTTCATAACCCCCACCTCCTCCCATTGCAGGAGTTGTTTCTGCTTCCCTGACTTTATAGCCATTGCTTAACTAACTCTCTGTGAGCAGGGGCTGTGAGTGTTTTAGGAGTCATTTATTTTCATAAAGCAGAAGACCTCAATAAATTGTTTAAACATAAAAGCAGTTACAAGGCCCACAGTCCATGGCTGGTTTGGCAGCTACACAGAGTTATTTATGATCAAATTTCTATCTCTTTGCTCATTTTTTTTCCTTCTTTTTTTATAATTTTATTTTTACTATTTTCTTTTATTTTACTTATTATATTTTTATTTTTTAAAAAATAATTTTACACACTTTTGATTATGTGGTTTGTAGTCACAAAGTGGCTTCATGGTTCAAGATGGCTGCTGGAGTTCCAGCAATTACATCTACATTCTAGAAAGAAGAAGGAAATGGGAAAAGACAAAAAGTGCATCTACTAGGGAATCAGTTCCCTTTAAAAGAGTTTTTATGGAAGCTCCATCTAAGGACTTCCATTTACATTTCATTAGCTACCTCTAACTGTAAGGGAGGGTGGAAAATGTAGCTTTTAAGTAAGACTAAATGAGAATACCATCAGGGCTTTCTTATTAAGAAAGAGGAAGCACTGTGGACTGGGTGAGTGGCGGTTGCATCCTGGGCAGACTTGCATCTCTGCAGCGGAGATTGTGCAGGAGCCCTGCCTGTTCCTGGAGGGCGGTGGGCCCTGGTCTGCCTCCCCATCAGGGCTGAAGAATGGCACTGGCTACAAACTGGGAGCCCTTTTCTTGGGCGTGGGGTGCCCTGGGCTGGACCTGAGCCCACAGAAGCAGCCGTGCCCTGCTGGCAGCTAGCACCGAAGAGTGGCAACCTGGCAAAAGCCCAAACTCCTGGCCGCCAGGCAGTATCAGGTCCCAGAATCTTGTTTGGGGGCCTGGGGGACATGAGAGTGGGGCCATAGAAGCAGTCTGTGGCCCATTTTTGTGACTTGAAGTTGATCTTAAGAGAACCTAAAGTATATTAATTGTGACCAGAGGAGAGACATCTGGGGTGAGGGGAGAGTAGGACTCTGAGCTTCCTGCTTCCATCCTTGAGTCATCTGTTTGTTCGTTCATTCGTTCATTCATTCATTCAGTTATTCATTCATTCACTCAAAGAATCATTTCTTGAGTACCTATAAGGGTCCAGGGTCTCCAATAAAAGAAGCTTGAGGGAAAAATCTTCTTCTCCTCCTCCCCCTCCTCCTCCCCCTCTCCCCCCACCTCCTCTTCCTCCTTCTTCTAAACTTAGAGTAATTATTTTTCTAAAAACATCTACATGGTCATACTGTGCATGTGACATATAGTTAGGATTATTTATACAAGTTCTCAGTTTTTAGACTTTCCTCCCCCAAACTTGCTGAGTTAATTTTTTATTGAAAAGTGAAAACTATATTAAAAAGGTGTATTCAGAGAAGTAGTACCCTGTTCCCATCCACCCCTGTAGGAAACTAATTTCATTAATTTGGGGGTTATCTTTCTAGTGTTTCTGTTTGCAAAAATTAGCAGATATATATGTTTATATCGTTTAGTTTTCCCTCTTTCTCGTGTGAAATACAGCTCACCATAGATACTTTTCATACATTGCTTTTTTTCACTCAGCAATATATCCTGGAAATCACTCCATATCAGTACATAAAGAGCTCCTTCTTTTCTTTTTTTTTATAACTGCCAATTTATTCAACTGCTCTCCCGTGCATGAGCACTTATTACAGATAGTGCTGCAATGACTTAGCCTGTGTGTATATATACATATAGTTGTTGGAAATGTATCTTCGGGGTAGATTCCTGGAAATGGGATTGCTGGGTTAGAGGTAAATGCACACAGTTTTGTTAGAGCCTATCAAATTTTCCTTCATGGGAGGGTGGGACCATTTTGTGCTATCAGCCATGCGGGAAAATGCCTGCTTTGGGGAGGGGGGTTGTAACAGGAAGATCAACACAGAGCCTCATTCTGCAATGCCCCCACTGTCCTTCTCTAACAGAGGGACCCAGCAAAGGGAGGGATGGAAAGCAGGTGGAAGTAAACGCATGTGTCTGTAAGGGGTTTTCTGCTTTGACTTAGGCGGACAGAGAGGCTCCAGAAAATTTCAGAGGCGAGCAGCCCATTAGCTCCCTGCACAAGAGACCCCTGCTCTTTAGAGGGGCATCCTGGGAAAACATCCTTCCCTCAGACCACCCACTCCCTCAAATCAAAGGGAGCAGGGATAGGAGGGAGAAACCACAGGGTTTTCCCCAAGAATGTCCTTATAAAGACAGCCATGAGGACATTCTGAGTACTCTCTGTGAAGCCCCAGAATGAGTGGGACATGGTGGGAGCAGGGGGTCCCACAGGAAGCTTGGGGCAGAGTCCATTTACCATTTCAATGCAGTATTCCAGAATGCTAACAATGGTAGAGTGGCATCAGCGCCCACTGGCAATTTCAGTTATCCATTGTTATGTGTATTAGTAATCTCTTGCTGCGTAACAAATTTTCCCAAACTTACCAGCTAAACAATAAAGATTTATTATCTCACAGTTTCTGAGAGCCAGGAATCTGGGAGTGGCTTAGCTGGGTGATTTTGGCTCAGGCTCACTCCTGAGTTTGCTATCAAGATGTCAGTAGGATTTGCTGTCATCTGATGGCTTGACTGGCACAGAAGGATCTGCTTCCAAGATGCCACACGGCTGCTGGGAGGAGGCCTCAGTTCCCAACCATGCAGAACACACCTGCTTAGGGATCCTCACAACATGACAGCTAGCTTTCCCCAGCAAGAAAGAGAGAGAGAGAGCAGGAGAGGGAAGGAAGCTGCAATGCCTTTTATGACCCAGTCTCAGAAGACACACATTTTATTCTATTTATTACAAGCAAGTCACTAAGTCCAGCCCACATCCAAGGGGAGGAGAGTTGGTTCTATTTTTTGAAGAGAGTGTCAAAACATTTGTGGACATATTCTCAACCACCCAGCCTCCTTGGTGGCTGGAGACAACCACCATTTGTGTCATTTATTCGATCCCAGTTCTGTTACATGGGCTGGGCTCAGCTGCACGGTTCTCCTGCTGGTTTCCATCTGGGCTTCCGCAGGCAGCTGCCGTCACCTGGAGGTGTGCTCAGGTTGAGGATTCCTGGACGGCTTCACCCACGTGCCTGGTGTCTCGGCTGGGAGGGCTGCCACAGCCGGGGTTGGCCAGCTGAGCTTCTCTCTCTGCGTGATCTCACCAGCGGGGTGCTTAGGTCTGCAAAAGGGAGGATTCCAAGATACAAACCCTCACCTGCCTTTTCAAGCCCCGCTTCGATCCAGCTTGCTAATGTCCCCATGGAAAAGCAGGTCGTGTGACCAAGCTCAGTGCGAACGCGGCACAGCATGAACCACTGCCGTGGTGTCTGGAGCCAGACGCCCTGGGTTCAAACCTTCGCTCCCCCCGGACTCCTGGTTCTCCCCCGTTCTCCTCATCTGTAAAGTGATGATTCATTCCTCCAGTGAAAATATATTTGCTGAGCACCTACTACATGCCAACACTGTTCCAGTCCCTTAGAATACATCATGAACAAGACAGACAATTCCTATCCTTGAGGAACTTAACATTATATTGGGGGAGAAATAGACATTAAACAATAATATTGTAAATGGGTAAAAATATAATAAATAAGTAAATATATATATAAATGAATAAGTAAATTAGAAGATTATTAGTATGGGAAAAGAAAAAGTAGATCAGGATAAGTGGGGAGGGGAAACAGTTTAAAAGCAGGGTGTTAAAGAAGGATGGTCAGCATTTTGGTTTGGGTGGTGGTTACCTGGGTGATTACATTTGTCAAAACATTGAACCAGACAGTTCAAATCTGTGCCTCCTGCTGCCTGTAAATTACATTTCCATGAACATAGCATTTAAAAAATGGTGAACAGAGTAGACCTCATGGAGACAGTGAGGTTTCTAAAAACTTGGAGGCGGTGGGAAAAGCAGCCAGGCAGATACCGGGGGGAAAATTGTAGCAAGCAGCAGGGACAGCTGGAGTTGAGGCCCTGAGCATAAGTCGACTACAAGAATCTAGGAAGCCGCCCAGTGCTACGAAGACCAATTATATACACTTTGGTTGATGGATGGCTTGGCTTTGGCCAGTCAAGGAAAAAAGATGAAGCAGTCCCCTGCCTCTCACAGGGTATCAGAGAGGACATGTGGATTTATCCCAGCCCTTTAGACACAGCTGAGAGTTTGTATCAGTCAGTATTTGCTGCAATAGTGCTGCGTAACAAGCTATCTAAAAATCTCAGTGGCTCACAGCAACGAGTATATATTTTTTTCTTGTGCATGGGTCTGTATGTGCCCGGCTGGAGTATGGCCGGGCTCGGCTTGACACAGCAGTGCTTGGTTGCATGCTGTGGGGCTGGGGTCACGTCTGTAACACAGATCCTCCCTATGTGTCATCATTATGAAACAGGTTTCAAGCCTCTGCTCATATTGCATCTGCTAAAATAAGTCGTACAGCCAAGGCCAATTTCAATGGGGTAGGGATGTGCACACAACCCCCACCCCTACGCCCTACACAGCAGGAAGTGTTGCAAATCTCCGGGCAGTGTGTGTGGCCACCTCACCTGCTGATAGGGAGTGGGGTATTGGGAACAATCATCCCAATCTACTCCAGAATCTCTGAGCTCCCGTGGCCAAGAAGGCCAGCCTGCCCCAGGCTCTAGCCACCTGTGCTCTCAGAAGCCCCGTGACGGAGCAATGGGGAGAAGGTATCTTTATTGGTGGGGGCGATGGGGTGGGGGTGGGGGGCTCTGGCACTTTGGAGACGTGTCCACTGTTCACCTGCCTTCCGGGCTTGTTCTGGGATCCTCTGGGGCCTTTCCCACATATCCTGGACTCTGCATGCTTTGTGGACATAACAGGAAGAAACTTCCGTCATGTACTGCTCTGCGATCTGATGCAGTGGCTTGGATTTAAGGCTTTAGCTTGTATCCGTAGAACAAGAAGCTTTCATTTCTAAGCTTTATTGAGCATTGGTTTTTTTTTTTTAAATAATGACCCATCTATAACTTCTGAACAAAGTATAATAAAAGTGACAAATATTGGTACACCGTACACAGGTTGTCACCTTGAATTTACTGCTCCCCAACCTTTGCTGGCGAGTCACACTAAATTTATACTTTGGGCCTTCGTCCATCACTCTATCTTTTAATACAGAATCTAATCTCACTGCTTCTTTTCTTCCTTAATATGGTTTCTCCGGAGGTACATCTGCAGCCTGATTTTTATCATTTGCAACCTGCTGGAAATTATTGCCTTGTGAATCAGAGGACTTTATTGGGATGCTTGAGCAGGCTCTCTAAACACCATAAGTTTAATGCCTTTGATTCATCCCGGGATATCTGACAATGGGAAGGGTAACTGAGACCCCTTTCAGCTTTAGGGATCGGGGAATCATCCCTTCAAGGTGAAAATCGAATACTTTCTTCAACGGTTAAAATTGAAATTTTGTGTTTTATATATATGTCATCACAATAAAAAATAAAATACAATTTAAAAAGCCTTCCATTCCTTAGGATCGGGATTCAGGAGCTGACAGCAAACGCTGTGAGGTGGTAGGATCTGCTAAGAGCCAGATGAGTCTTGGTTGGAATCCCAGCTCAAGCACATATGCGCTGTGTGACCTTGGGCTAGGCCTACAACTTCTCTGGGCCTGTTTCCCACTTGTAAGATGGAGCTGGATTGTGAGAATTAACGAGGGGACATGGTAGGTGCTCAATCCATGTTTGTTTATGGAGGTGGGTACTCAAAGAAGCAAGGCTCTCTCCCCGATGTGCCCGGGGGGCCTGGTGCCCGCTGTGGGGCGGGAGCCTCCAGGGTCCACACCTGGTGCCCTGGCTCCTCCCCTGGGAGGGAGGCGAATCTACCCTCCACCTCCCGCCGCAGTGCAGGGCCTGCTGCTGGGGACTGCCGGGCTCCCAGGTCCCCGTCCCTGCCTCTAATGCCTTCCCCTAGGTGACCCCAGAACTGCCTGGGGTTTCCAAGGAGGTTCCTGCCACCCCAGTCCCACCTGGAAGGACACGCCCCACTCCGCAGGGCTGGCTACAGAAGATAGGTTCCCTGAGACCTGTGGAAGGATCTTGAGAGCAACCCACCAGCCCCCACCTTCCAGAGGAGGAGACGGGGGCCCTCACGCTGGGTGAGGTCCTGGCTCACCATCGGGGTCCTGATGCCCCAATGGCCTTGCGGGGGGCCCGGTGACCTGCAGTCCTGAGCTCGGCCTCTCCCACACACGCAGCACGCAGAAGCCAGCGCACTGCGGGTCCCTGGCACAACAAAGTCACAGGGAAGCCCGGGAGGGCCATTCACCCCCCACGACGGGCTCTCTCTCCCCGCCTCCATCTACTCACCTGTCGCCCTTGGGGCTCCTGCTAAGTGGGATACAGACATTCCTGGCCCAGGGTGGACGGGGGGAGGGGGGTCAGGGAAGGACAGGGACTGGGTGCCCAGAGGGCCATGGGCTCTGCTGGGGAGCTGCTGGGGGCAGGAGGACTGTCCTTCCCTCCACTCTCCTCCCGTCTCCCTCCCCGTCCCCCCGCCCCACTCAGCCCCTCCACAGCCTGCTCCCTACCTCCCCTTCAGCAGCCTGCCCTGCAGCTTCTTGTCACCTTTCTGAAGCCCTGGTCCTCGGGGACCTCTCATGCCACACCTTCTCTGGGAAACAGTCCCTGGCCAGGCCTGGCCCAGCACCCTCCCTCCATCCTCTCCAACTGTGAAGTCCTGGGGCGGCCTTGTGAACGGCCTGGTGGGGGCTGACATCTCTCACAAACACACCCTCGTACCCGGCAGGCCCAGTGCAGACTGCCCTTCTGGGAGCAGCGCTGCTTCCTCCTTCTCCAGGGAGGGTGGCGGGGGAGCGAGGAGAGGGGAAGGCCCTGCACCGTGCACAGGGCCAGCTGGAAAGGAGGCCACCGCCGGCCGGGAGCTCCTTCCAGAAGCCAGGCAGCCGGAATTAAGGGGATAGATGGCTCCCAGCACCGTCACCAGCAATGCATTTGGGGAACATAAATTTCTCAGGGCGTTCGGCACTCGAGTAGCTTTATTTGGTTTTAACCTAGAATAGTGCCTACGTTATTCAGGGGGAGGGGAGGAGGGGCGGCAACAAGATGCCAGGCCCCGTGTCAGCCCCCAGGAGTCAGAGGAGAAGCAGTGGCATCTGTCTGGGGGAGGCGGGTGGCGGCGCGGGAGGCCTGGATTCCTTCTGAATTTGGTAAGAGCCCCCGGGATGTGAGAGTGGAAGGCACGACTTCACGGCGCTCGGGCACGTGTTTCCCTCCGCGGGGACGCCGAGGGGCAGTCACGCTCTCCCACCCACCTCAGGGGCCCCCTCTCTCCACCCTCCTCCCCGCTCTAGCTCCCGCGTTGCTTTGCAACCAGACTCCTCTAGTTCCCCAGGTCTCTCCTCCTGTCCCTTCAAGCCACACGGGAGGGGAGGACCGTGTCCTCCACCTTGTAGACCCCTGGGCCGCGCCCAGTCCTCGCCAGCTTTGGGCGCCTGGGGCTCAGGAACTCACTCCCTCCTCCGCCTCTCACCTTTTCACTCCTCTTTGCTGTTTCCCCCACTGGCTCCCCCCGCGCCCCCTCCCCACCAGCTCCTAAGTCCCAGGACTCCCACCTTGGATGTCTTTATCTGACGCCATCCTTCCCTGGCTGAGCTGATTGGGCCCCTGGGCTGACTTGGGCCTAAGGCCTGGCACCTCAGAACACAGTCTTATTTGGGAAGAGGGTGGCTGCAGCTGGAATTAGCCACATTAAATTGAGGTCCTACTGGATTAGGACAAGAAGCGCTGCGTCCAACACGACTTGTGGCTTCTAAGAAGGGGAGTAGAAGGCGCTGGGCCAGTGCAGGAGGAGACTGGAGGTAACACCGCAACAAGCCAGGGAGGCTGCAAATTGCTGGCCAACGCCAGAAGCGGACAAGGAGAGGAAGGTGCTCCCTGCAGACTTCAGAGGGGGCACGGCCCTGCCGATGCCTTGATTTGGGACTTCCAGCCTCCGGAATGGAGAGGGGGCAAACCTCTATTGTTTTCAGCCACCCAGCGTGTGGTGCTTCGTCCAGGGGGGTCCTGAGCCCCAACGACTCCCAGACTCGTGGCTCCAGGCCAGATGTCCCCTGCCACCGCGGGCGCGTTCGTACAATTGCCTCCCGACTTCTCCACTGGGTTGTCTATTAGACATCTGGAACTTACCAGGCCCGCAGCTGTATTCCCCACACCTCCCCCCCACCCCGTGCCCCACTAAGCACCACTCAA
>JAQZBX010029032.1:0-27509 GCA_029593785.1 Cabassous unicinctus
ATACAAATAACAAAAATCAGAAAGGAAAAGGGAGACATTACTATTAACCCCACTGAAATAAAAAGGACTATAAGTGAATACTATGAACAACTGTATACCAATAAATTAGATAACCTAGACGAAATAGACAAATTCTTAGAAACACACACTACTTACACTGACTCAAGAAGATAAAGAAGAGCTCAACAAACCAATTGTTAGTAAAGAGATTAAATTGGTCATCAAAAACATCCCAACAAAGAAAAGCTCAGGACCAGATAGCTACACGGGGGGATTTTATGAAACATTCTGCAATTCTGATGAAATGCTTCCAAAAAAATTAAAGAGGCAGGAACACTAGCCAAGAATGTAATAGACTCATATGCAGAAAATTACAAAACATTACTTAAAGAAGTGAAAGATCTAAATAAATGGGAGGACATTCCATGTTCATGGATTGGAGGACTAAATATGCCAATACTACCCAAACAACTTATAGATTCAACACAATCCCAATCAAAATTCCAACAACCTTCTTTGAGGAAACGGAAAAGCCCATCACCAACTTTATATGGAAGGGTGAGGGGCTCCAAATAGCCAGAGCCATCTTGAAATCAATGAATAAAGTTGGAGGACTCACACTTCCCGATCTTAAAACTTATTACAAAGCATGGTACTGCCACAAGGACCAACATATAGACCAATGGAATTGAATAGAGAGCTCAGAAATCAACCCTCACATTTATGGCCAACTGATTTTTGACAAGGGGGCAAAGACCACTCAACTTGGGAAAGAATAGTCTCTTCAACAAATGGTGCTGGGAAAACTGGAGCTCCATTTGCAATAAAAGAAGGACCCCTATCTAACACCTTAGAAAAAAAAAAAAATCAAATCAAAATGGATCAATGACCTAAATATAAGAGCCAACTATTAAACTCCTAGGAAAAAATGTAGGGAAGCATCTTAAAGACCTTGTGTTAAGTAATGGTTTCTTAGACTTTACACCCAAACCACAAGAAACAAAAGAAGACAAAATGGGCTTTCATCAAAATTAAAAACGTTTGCATCTAAAAGGATTTTATCATGAAAATAAAATGACAGCTACACAATAGGAGAAAATATTTGGAAACTACGTATCTGATAAAAGTTTAATATCCAGAATATATAAAGAAACACTTTCACTTAAAAGACAACCCAATTTAAAAATGGGCAAAATTTGATCAGACATCCCTCCAAAGAAGACATACAAATGGCCAGAAAGCACATGAAAAGATGCTCAACATCATTAGACATCAGGGAAATGCAAAACAAAACCACAATGAGCATTTCACACCCATTAGAATGGTTGCTATTAAAAAATAAAACGGAAAATTACAAGTGTTGGAGAGGATGCGGAGAAATAGGAACACTTATTTATTGCTGGTATAGAATGGGACAGCCACTGTGGAAAACAGTTTGGCAGTTCCTCAGAAAGTTAAGGGTAGAATACCATCTGACCTAGCAATCCCTCTACTAGGCATATACTCAAAAGAACTGAAAGCAGGGGCTCGAACAGATATTTTTCACACTGATGTTCATAGTGCCATTACAATTGCCAAAAGAGAAGTAACCCAAGTTGCACATCAACCAATGAATGCATAAACAAAATGTGGTATATACATACAATGGACTATTATTCATCTGTACGAAGGAATGATTTCTGATACATGCAACAACATGGATGAATCTTGAAGACATCATGTTGAGTGAAAAGCCAGACATAAAAGGACAAATATTGTATGGTCTCACTAATACGAACTAATTATAATGAGCAAACTCATGGAGTTAAAATCTAGAGTATAGGTTACCAGGACATATAATGAGGGTAGAGAATAGGGAGTTGATGCTTAATTTGTGCAAATTTTTTTTTCTTTTCTTTAAGAGATACCGGGAATTGAACCTGGGACCTTGTACATGGGAAGCAGGCACTCAATCACTAATCTACACCCTTGTGCAGAATTTTTTAATAAGGTTGATTGTAAATGTTTGAAAATTGATAGAGGCTATGATATCACATTATTTAAGTGTAATTTACAGTGCTGATTTATGGGTGTGACTGTAGTTTAAAGGGGGAAGTTTAGGGTTGTGTAGAAGGAAAGCTAGATAAAACATAGGACTATAACATAGTGAACCCTGTTGTGGATGATTACTGTGGCCAACAGTACAAATATAAGAATGTTCTTCCATGAACTAGAACAAATGTATGTCACTATTACAAGGTGTTAATAATAGGGTGGCATAAGAAAAAAATACACCTACTGCAAACTATGGACTACAGTTAACAGTAATATTTTTAAATTCTTTCATCAATTGCAACAAAGGTACCATACCAGTGCTAAGTGTCAATAGCAGGGGGTTGTAAGGGGTAGGGGACTTTTCTTTGTGGAGTAATGAAAATGTTCTAAAATTGTGATGATCAATGCACAACTCTGTGATTATACTGAGAGTCATTAGTTGCATACTTTGGATGCATTTGTATGGCATGTGAATAAAACTTTTTTAAAAAATAAAAAATTTAAAAATTAAATAAAAAGACAAACCCAATAAAATATGGGCAAAAAATTTGAACAGACACTGTACAGAGGAATATATACAAATGGGCAATAAGCACAGAAAAAGTGCTCTACATCATTGATTATCGGGGAAATACAAATTGAAATAATAAAAAGATATCATATAACTCATTAGAAATGGGTAAAATTAAAATGTTTGACACTAATCACTAGCAAGGACATGGAACAAGTGGAACTCTCCCACATTGC
Source organism: Cabassous unicinctus (assembly GCA_029593785.1). Classification (NCBI taxonomy): domain Eukaryota; kingdom Metazoa; phylum Chordata; class Mammalia; order Cingulata; family Chlamyphoridae; genus Cabassous; species Cabassous unicinctus. The sequence continues at coordinate 2,782 of JAQZBX010029032.1, forward strand.
TGTGGAGTTTAAAATGGTACAACCAGTTTGAAAAATAAGGTCTAGCAGTTTTTCATAAAACTAAACAAATGTGTGACTCAGAAATTCTACATCTAGGTATTTGCCCAAAAGAAATGAAAACATGTTCACAAAAAGACTAGTACAAAAATGTTCACAGTAGCTTATTAAGAATAGCCCTAAACTAGAAACATCCAGATTTGTATTAATAGGATAAACAAACTGTAGTATATTCAGATAATAGAATGTTACTCAGCAATGAAAAAGTAATGAATTATTGATAAATACAACAAGGTGAATGGATTTCAAAAACATTTTGCTGAGGGGAGTGGATGTGGCTCAAGCAGTTGAGCTCCCACCTCCCACATGGGAGGTCTTGGGTTTGGTTCCTGGCACCTCCTGAAAAAAAAAAAAAAAACAAGCAAAATAAATGAAAAAACAACTCAGGGAAGCCGATGTGGCTCAGTGGTTGAGCACTGGCTTTGTACACACACAAGGTCCTGGGTTCAATCTCTGGCCCCCAGTATCTCAAAAACACAACAAACAAAAAAACCATTATGCTGAGTTTGAAAGAAGCCTTACACAAAAGAGAACATATTGCATGATTCCATTTCTATTAAGTTTTGGTGGGGGCAGATTAACTGGAAAGGAACTTCCTAAACTGTTGGTAATGTCCTTTATCTTAACAGAAGTTTAAGTTATATATTTCTATGCATTTGCCAAAACTCACTGAATATACATACACTTAAAATTTATATGTAAATTTCACTGTATGTAAATTTTACCTTAAAAGAAAAAAATGTAAAACCAAAAATAAACTCTGTTAAAGAAATTTTGAAACCTACAGAGTGAAATTGTACATAGGCAAATAAATTCAATAATTTGGGGGAAAAACATAATTTAATGCAAGTGTATGAAATAACAGTATGGGCCCTTGCTTGCACTTACCCAGATATCCACATGGCTGCTCCCTAGGCTTCCTTCAGGTCTCTGCTAAAATGCAATTTTAGCAGAAAAGCCATCCTTAGCAATCCTATTTTAACAATCATCCTCAAACCTTTCTATCCTAGTGTCCAGCTTAACATTTTTTCATAGCCTTCATTTTATCACCACAAAAACTCATTTGTTTATTGCTTGTCTCCCCATCACTAGAATGAATACTCTCAAGACAGCCATCCCTTTGTTTGGCTTCCTGTGTCTTCCAAGCCTGCTATCTTCAGAGCCTAGGGCCATAGCTGGCACTCAATATTTGAGTAAACAAATAAATGACCACCACCAAGGAGGTAAATTATACCTGGAGCAAATACTATAAAGGACTTTTGGGATAGCATTTTTTGAACACATTATTTCATTTCCAACATACCACTCAATTGCAATCAACTGTGATTGGAGGTAGATTTTACTGGAAAGGTAACATCCCTCTTTCTATTTACTAGATTCTGCCAACAGGCTAAAATTTCCACTGAAATTCACCTACACTGTTCTGGTCTCTCTCCAACCCTGACAGAATTCTCCCTGGGGAAGAAAGAGTAATCACTCTTATAAATCAGTTTGATATTCTTTTGGGCCATATTTACTAGATTGTGTGATCACTGAGTTAACTTGGCCCATCTTCTCATCAGCTTCTTGTCTCCTTGTTAAGGAGACCCGATAGATCTTGACTTTCTCATTGCCACCTGTGTGAGGCAGGTGTACAGGTCCATCCAAGCTTCGGCTTTACTAAGAAGTCCATCTGCTTTGCAAATCCAGTCAAGTCTCTGCGGGCAAGCCTGAGTAGATTCAGGGTGGGATGTTTCAGGCCTAAACCATGTTCTTGAGTCATGTACCTAAGAACCTCAAATTGAAGATTATAGGATGCTTGCACAGATTAATAAAATTTGTACTCATGTCCCATTTGGAGAGTAATTATTGAATATTATATCAGTCAAAACGCCCAAGGAGAGAGAGATCCAAGATGGAGTAGGGAACAGCAGGCTACACTCCTCCTCCAGAAATTGTGGGAAGGTGGTCAAGTTTGCCTAGCAGAAGGGAATCCACGGGACCGCGGGGACAATCAGAGAAGGCAGCTAGAGAGGCGAGACCCAGTTAGCCGGGGGAGAGGGAAGCCGTGGGAGATAGGGCAGGCAAGCCAGCACCCAGCCGGCTCAGAAAAGGAAGCCGAGGAAGTAAAAAACATTGCTCAGACAGCTCAGAGAGAAAAGCCACCAGGCAACCTGGGGTACATCCTGGTGCCCAGCAGGCCCTCAGGGTGGGGGAGCTACAGGGAAAACAGGTGTGAGGACTGGCACCCAGCTGGCTCAGGGGTAGAGAGGAGTAGGGGGAGAGGGGAGATAGGGAGGATGGATTGAATCTCAGCTGGTTCTGGGAAAAAGAGAGATGCCAGCCAGCGCTGATGTGGCTCCTGGGAGAGGGGTGGGAGGAGCTGATCAAGACTGTCACACCCACCCACCCTGGGAGAGAGAGGAAGTGGGTAAGTGTGGGGGGTGGGCTGAAAGGCTGTCAACAGCCTGGGTAAGAAGGAAGCCAAGAGAGGCAGCCAGTGAGCCATCAGATGCCCACCCAGCTTGAGGGAAAGTGGGGCAGGGAGAGACAGACAGTGAGCTATCAGGTGCCCAACTAGCCCGAAAAGAAGGGAGCTAGAGAGCAGTCTAGCGGGTGGTCAGGCACCCAGCTGGCTCCCTGGGGGAGGGGGAGCTGGGGACAAGCAGCCTCGCAACAGGGACCTTGGACAGATTTTTGTTTATTTATTCTTTATTTTTTTCTCTACATCTGGTACCCTACCTGAGGTACCTAGGAATAACCTTAACTAAGGATGTAAAGGACTTATACACAGAAAACTACACAACATTGTTAAAGGAAATCAAACAAGACCTAAACAAATGGAAGAATATTCCATGTTCATGGATTGGAAAACTAAATATCATTAAGATATCTATCATACCCAAATTTATTTGCATATCTAACACAATCCCCCCAAAAATTACAACAGCACTTTTTAAACTGGAAAAGCCAACTATGAAATTCTGGAAGGGCAAGGGGCCCCAAATACCAAAATCATGTTGAAAAAGAAAAACAAAATTGGAGTAATTACATTACTTGATTTTAAAGCATACTACAATGCCATAGTGGTCAAAATTGCATGGTATTGGCACAAAGATAGGCATATTGAGCAATTGGACTGATTGAGAATTCTAATATAGACCCGCACATATACGGCCAACTGATATTCGACAAGGCCACCAAGGCCACTCAACTGGGTCAGAATAGCCTCTTCAACAAATGGTGCTGCAAGAACTGGCTATCCATATTCAAAAGAATGAGGATCACCATCTCATGCCCTATAAAAAAATTTAACTCTTTCTGGGGCCAAGCTGAGGCCCCAGATATATATCAAACAGGTCTCACCATTGGCCCCCACCATTGGTAGGGTAACCAGTAACAGCTGGGGCCTCTCCCCTTAGCATTAGCAAGGGAAGGAATAATTAAGAGTTTAAAAAGTGACCACACAAGCCAAAGCCTACTCTCTCTGCCTAGAGGAACCGCACCAAATCTTGGTGCATATTTCTGCCCTTCTCTCCCATTTTTCGGTAAGCTCTGTTCTTTTCCCCCATTTCCCAATAAATTCTTTTAACTGGCCTAACGGGAAAAAAAAAATTAACTCAAGATGGATCCAAGACCTAAATATAAGAGCCGAGATCATAAAGCTCCTAGAAGATAATGTAGGAAAGCATCTATGAGATCTTGTAGCAGGAAATGGTTTCATAAACTTTACACCCAATGCGCAAGCAACGAAAGAATGGGACCTTCTCAAAATTTAAAACTTTTGGTCTTCAAAGGAGTCTGTCATGAAAGTGAAAAGGCAGGCCACTCAATGGAAGAAAATATTTGGGAACCACCTATCTGATAAAGGCCTAATATCCAGCTTATATAAAGAAATCCGACGTCTTGAAAATAGAGACAACCCATTTAAAAAATGGGCAAGAGATTTGAATAGACACTCTTCCAAAGAGGAAATACAAATGGCTGAAAAGCATAATGAAAAGATGCTCATCATCACTATTAGGGAAATGCAAATCAAAACTACAATGAGGTATCATCTTACCCCTTATAGACTGGCTGCTATTTAAAAAAACAAACAGGAAACTACAAGTTGTTGGAGACGATGTGGAGGAATGGGAACACTCATTCACTGCTGCAGGGACTGTAGAACAGTGCAGTCATTGTGGAGGACGGTTTAGCAGTTCCTCAGGAAGCTAACTACAGAATTGTCATACGATCCAGGAATCCACTAGTAGGTATATACCCAGAATTGAAAGCAGGGATACGAACAGATAGATGCACACCAATGTTCATGGCTGCATTATTCATTATTGTGAAAAGCTGGAAGCAACCCAAGTATCCATTAACAGATGAATGGATAAGCAAAATGTGGTATATACATACAATGGAGTATTACTCAGCTATAAGAAGGAATGAAGTTTTGACACATGCAAAAACATGGATGAATCTTGAGTGAAGTAAGTCAGTCACTAAAGGATAAATATTGCATGACCTCAGTGATATGACCTAAGCATATGACCTGGTACTGAGGGATTAATATCAAGCACCAGCCAGTGATACATTTGAAAAAAGACCTTGACCAAAAAGGGGAAACACCAAATGCAAGAGTTTTTACAGATTAGAGATTTCAAAATGAGTTCGGGAGGTCATTTCAGAAGTTATGCTTATGCATGTCAAGCAGATCTCACCTACTGCCACTGTGAACAAAGCCTCAAATAGGGGTACCCCTGAGGGCTCTAGGGCCAACCAGACACAATAGGCACACAATCCCTTGAAATCAGCACCCTGCTGGTGGGCCTTACCTTGAAATATATGACAACCTATTTCCCCAATGTAACAAAGTTAGACTCATTTATAATTCTTCTACCAATTTTATTTGAGCCTATAACTAGCACTCATTAAATATATATCTCAGAGAGTTAAATCTTCGGTCTGTGCCAGATGAGCCCCAAATCTCGGAATAGTTGCAGCCAACACCTACGCTCCAGATCATCAGACTCAGCACAACGAATACAATCTGATGATGGACAAACCCCATCCCAAAAAACAGAGTATCAACTACTACAAGCAAAACAGTTCCTTCCATCTGTTCCATAAGACCTAAGCCCCCTCTCAGTCTGAGGCAGAGTAGGCATCACCATCCCAAACTCCTCAAGGTTGTGGAATGAACAAACATAAGGGGGAATGCAACCAAAGACAAAGTAAACTTATTAATATTGTAGTAATAATGGAAGAACATGTAATATTCTTATGTGGTTACCAAAGGTTCTGAGGGGAGGGGAAGGAAATAATAGGTAGAACATAGGGCATTTTTAGGGCATTGGCATTAAGGGTAAACCATAATGTAAACTATAGACCTTGGTTAGTAGCTATGCTTCAATTTTTATTCATCAGTTGTAACAAATGTACCACACAATTGTAAGATGTTATTAATACGGGAAGATGTGAGAGGGGGAGGGGAGGTACATAGGAATCCCTTATACTTTAAATGTAACTTTATGGCCAAGGAGTTCTGAACTCCTAAATCTAGAAAAATAGGAAAAGCATAAAATAATGTAATACTCCATTAGTGCTAAATAACTTATTTAATAAGTTTGTCATTAATCCAAGCATAAGATAAGATCCCTACTATTTCAACAACAGTTAAACCCAAACTTTAAAAATAAGTCAAGGGGAGCAGAGGTGGCTCATGCAGTTGAGCACCTGCTTCCCACATGGGAGGTCCCAGGTTGAGTCCCTGGCCCCAGAACCTCAAAAAAAAAAAGCCAATACTTAATAACACGTTAATTTTGAAAAGTTATTTTTATTTATATTTATTACCTCCCCTCACCCCCCAAAATGGCTCCCTCATCTGTCTGCTCATTGTCTGCTCGTCTTATTTAGGAGGCACCAAGAACCAAACCCGGGACCACCCATGTGATAGGCAAGTGCCCAACCGCTTGAGCCACTTTCACTCCCTGCTGGTTGCATCATCTGCTGGTTGCGGCATCTGCTGGTTGCTGCGTCTGCTGGTTGCGGCGTCCTGCTAGTTGTGGCATCTGCTCGTTGTGGCATCTACTCGTCTACTTTAGGAGGCACCAGGAACTGAACCTGGGACCTCCCATGTGGGAGGCAGGTGCCCAATTGCTTAAGCCACATCTGCTCCCCAAAAAGTTATTTTTTAAGAGTATAAAATATAATACAGAACTCTTAAATATTCAATGCTTTCTGTCACCATATTTAAATCAAAATTCTAGCGTTCTAAGTCTACCATAGTTCCCTCAAAAAAAATCTTTTTTTAAAAAACAAGTAAAAGTATAGTATCTGCTGGTTATTATAGCTATTAAAATTTTTTAAAAAATAAATTTTCAAAAACAACAACTTAACTTGAATGTAATTTGAATACTTCTAAGCTATCCAGAAATGCCTGGTACTTACTACAACTATGCACATAGTAGATTCACGTTCTTGGAAGAAATCATATCACAGAGTTTTAAAGTTAGAGTCACAAATGAAAGCAAGAAAATCTAACATTACTTAGTATTTTTTCTTGTTTGTCTTGTTTTTGTTTTGCCAATAAGGTATCAAATTTAATGTCATCATTTTTCATTCAAATGGACTACCATATGAGGCTTTGATTTCTTGTTTCTTCCTGGTTAGCTGGTTACTATTTACCATCCAAGGACAATTCTCATTAGAGCTGAGCATTTTCATATAAAGATACTTACTTTTATTCTGTAATAAAATTAATAGTATATGTACATGCAGATTAAATATACCATAGCCTCAAGCAAACTAGAGAGAGACATTCAGCTAGAAAATTGAAAAAGTACCTACTAGAAAGGAGACATAGAGGGGAAATTTAAAGTTGAGATGATACTTTTTGTTAATCATTAAGATATCTACCAAAAATGTATTCAGAGCAACTAAGATCAAAGAAAAGTTAAGACTATGTGAAATGCTGAGAAAAATAATTTCTCCTATAACTAAAATAAATGTTTTAAGGAGAGAGGTAAAAACAAGCTCCTAAAATGAAAAAGAAAAGAAATAAAACAAAACATGGGATTAGTAATTTATTATACATTACACCCCTGATTTTATGTTAAGGGAAAAAAAAGCACCAGTTTTTTTTCAAACAAGGCCATATCGAGACTCATACTAATATTCTGTTCTCACTGAAAAATACCACCACCAAAAATAAAATGTCAGATATTTTGCATTTAATGTGGGCAAAAATACAATGTTTATGTCTGAAATATAAACTAATAATTGATTTTTATTAATAATATAAAGTGTTTGAGGAAAAGTTTATTGTTTTCAGTGCTCAAAATTAAATAGAAGGGAGGGGATGTGGCTCAAGCAGTCGAGCACCTGCCTCCAACATCAGACAACAAACGCAAACAATGAGCAAACAATGAGGGAGCCATCTCAGGGGGGTGGGGGTGGGGTAAAAAAATTAAATAGGAATTGTTTTCCATACCTAGGATAATAATGGTAATGTGTAGGATATGCTTAATTCTGCTGACTAAAGCACAGAGATTCAAACAGAAAATATGTATGAAAATACCTAAAAAAACAAAAATCTTTTAATTTTTGTTATTTTGCAATGATGTTAGGTTTACTTTTTCTATCATTTAAAAAACCTAGTCTTATTTTACCAATATAAAACTATTAAAATAATTACAATAGACTCATATTTAACTTAGAAAAGCAATTTCACATGATACACTCACAACACTCAAGAATTACAATCTAGAAAGTGGTAGTCTCCTTGAAACAGAAAGAAGTTCTTTCTTTCTTTTTGTCACCTCCATTCCTTACATATAATCTTTATTTCACATCATTTACATAGAAATATTTATCACAATCTGACAGGTAGAAAAGAAAAACTTTTTTTCCTTCTGGAGCTCATCAAGTAAATTTACTCAGTCTTCTTAGTGTGTTTCTTTTTAACTTTTTCTGAAGCATCAGCTGTAGGTTTTGAGGTGGATGAATCAGTGCCATTGAAAGATGACTTAATTTCACTTTTCTTCTCACACAATGAAAACTGGCGCTTCCTGCCAAAGAGCATCCGACCCAATATATCCTCCAAAGGAGCAAAAGGCTTAATGGAAGTCTCTGTAAGCATCATGGTTATCTGGGGGGAAGAAAGTTCAGTTATGAATTTAAGTATAAAAGTTTTCCATTTCTCAAAATTGAGAGGGAAAAGTAATTTAAAAAGGATCAAAAGTACATTCTTAAATTTAATCTGCCAGGAGAAGCAAATTAAGCTAGATTCTGGGCAAATCTCTGTTCTCTATGAGCTTAAACTCAATTAATGGAAAAGAACATAACTCACTTAACATAATACAAGTACCACATTTTAAGGTGCAAAATAAGCAATATAACATTTTCCAAAAAATACATTTAGTAGTTAAAGGAAATATGAAGATAAAATATCATCTACCATCTATGCCAAACAACTATGTATGTGCTTACCATATGCAAAAACTGTGATAAGTATTTTATATTCCCTTATTCTCTTAAATTTAATCCATCTACTACTTTATTATGACCCTCATCATACAGATATAGAACTGAGGCTCTGAAAGGCTAAGTGACTTGCCCACCCTCAAAGAGCTCATAAAATGGTAAAGCAGTTTGCAACAATCAGATTTTGAGTTCAATTACTAAATATACTGCATTCTATCATTATCTAAAGTCACAGTTTAGTGAACACTGCCCCTAGAAGGGACTGTAACATGCCTCTTGTTTTACATATAAAGAAGTGAGACCTTGAAAAATGCTCCCAATTCTTTACATGGCAAATGCACAATGTCCAAAGATCTTTAGATTTACTCAAGAAATTAGACTGGTGCCAAAAGAAATCTGGGAGAACTTTAAGGCCTAAATAGTTCTGCAAAGTACAGGAATTTCCAAGAGTATTCTTCCGGCAGATCTCAGGTATTAAATCAAACTAGAAATTTTTAAAATCAAATTTCCAGAAGAAGCCCTTATATAATTCCCTTACTTGAGGAAAATGGATGATTTCACTAATATGAACTAATTTTAATGAGAAAACTCATGGAGTTAATATCCAGAATATAGGTTACCAGGAGATAGAAGGAGGGTAGAGATTAGGGAGCTGATGCTTAATTTGTGAAAAAATTTTAATAAGGTTGATTGTGAATGTTTGGAAATGAATAGACGTGATGGTAGGCACATTATTATGAATATAATAGCACTGAATTGTACATGTGATTGTGTTTGAAAGGGGAAGTTTAGGGTCGTATATGTCACTAGAAGTATATGTCGTTAATGTCATGTATGTTGTGTGTTGTATATGTCACTAGAGGATAAAACAGGGGGCTGTATAACATAGTGAACCCTGTTGTGGACAATGAATGTTGTTAATAGTAGAAATATAAGAATGTTCTTCCACAAACTAGAACAAATGTACATCACTATTACAAGGTATTAATAAGGTGATATATGGGGAAAAAATATACCTAATACAAACTAGGGACTATAGTTAACAGTAATAATTTACTATTGTTTCAACAATTATAACAAAGGTATCACACCAATGCTAAGTGTCAATAATAGGGGGGTATAAGGGGAATGGGGTTTTTCTTTTTGAAGCAATGAAAACATTCTAAAATTGATTGTGGTGATGAATGCACAACTCTGTGATTATACTAAGAGCCACCGATTGCACACTTTGGATGGATTGTATGGTGTATAAATAAAACTGCTTTAAAAATAATAGATTAAAACAATGTAATTGATTCCCAAAAAAAAAGAATTCCTATTACCTGCAACATAGTCTAGGTAATGGGGAGTTGGAGATAAAGTAGATGTCTATCAACTAGAGAAATAAGTAAAATCTATATTGTGCAACAGTTAAAAGTAATGAATTAAAAAATTAGCATAGAAAGATTTTTAAAACATACTGTTCAGTGAAAATGAGATATAAAACAAGATGTACAGTGAACTATTATTTATATAAATTAAAAATGTGGGCAGCACACACAACACTTCGAATGTACTAAATGCCACTGAATTGTATGCTTTAAAATGGCTAATTTTGTGTCTTCACCTTTGTCATAGTCTATGAGCTGAAGCAAGCCACAGCTACTGCCCACATTCAAGGGGTGGAGATTATACAGGCCATGAGTACCATGGGATCCCTGGGTCCACAGTCATGGTCCATCTGCCACATTTCCCTTTGGCTTAATTTCTTCTTCTCCTGGGGCTTGGGTAGCTAAGTTCTACAGGTTGTATGATTTACACTTCTAGATATGAAAATATACATATCATTAAAGCTTTCCCTTAAGTGTTCAAAAGGTGCAAGATGTAACAGTTTATATGATGTGCATTTCCATGTATATTATACATGGACTGTTTATGCTGGCTTCTTTTCTTCTTTCTCAGCTCCTCCTAACTCCCAGAAACTTTGCATTCACAACTCTGCAGCTCTCCCTTACAGAAGCCACTGGAACCGAAGAAGACATGCTGTTAGGGGCTATATCATATCAATATTAAGATGCAACCTTTTCCAATGTCAAACTTTTTTTGTGTGTGAATTTTTTGAAAGAATTGTTCTTTTTGAAGTTATTTGACTGTGACTGACGCATTTATAGTTGGATATGATTTCTTAGCAATCATTATGTGTACATGGGAATTCTTGAGGAATGAAAAAATCTAAACTAACTGTTTTCAATTAATGAAACTTGTATATGTTCTAAGTTTAAAAATTAATGAGTAATTAAATACTTAATTTTACCTAATTTTTTTTTAAAAAGGTTAATTCTGGGTGCAGATGTAGCTCAGTGGTTGAACACCAGCCTCCCATATATGAGATCCCGGTTTCAATCCCCGGTACCTCCTAAAAAAAAAAAGTTTAATTTTATGCTATGTGAATTTCACCTCAATAATAAATAAATACAGAAGCAAGCAAGAAAGTATGCACATGCACATGGACTTCAGGAGAGCATTGCTTAAATGGCTTATACCAGATTCTGTCTCTATCAAAATCAATATAAAAGACAGAAATACATGAAACTGTTAAAAGACACTGGAGAGAAACCAATACAGATAGCACCTAATGGAGCTATATCCCTAAGAAAAGGGAAGCAGAACAAGGTAAGCACCACATTCATGCTGGCTTTTTCTTTTGAAGATACGTGCCAATTCACCACATAAGGGAATAGAAAACAGCAGTCCCATTGGGCTGAGGAGAAAGAGGCTGGAGTCTGAGAAGACCAAAACATCTGGGTCTTAAGGGGCAATATCTCAAAGAGGAGGAAATCACATGGAAGTGAGCCCAAAAATTTATGTGTAATCTGTCCTGAAAGAGTTTACCAACTCTTAAATTGCACATGCATATGGAGAGATTTTAAAAGCCTAGCAGGAAACAACTGGGAGGCCAAAGTGCTGAGCTGAAACATCAGTAGCCAGTTAACTGGTACTCTAAAGAACCTTTTCAGGCAAGTCAGAGACAGGCAAGTAAATCAGTAATTACAGAACAGTAAAGAAAAGTGCAGTAGGGGGAGCAGATGTGGCTTGAGCAGCTGGATGCCCGCCTCCTACACGGGAAGTCCCAGGTTCAGTTCCCAGTGCCTCATAAAGGAGACAAGCAAGACAGCAAGGTGATGCAACAGGCTGGCAAGACAGTGAGCTGACACAGCGAGCTGATGCAACGAGATGATACAGCAAGGAGACACAATGAGAAACACGAGGGAGCAGATGTGGCTCAAGCAATTGGGTGCCCCCCTCACACATGGGAGGTCCCGGGTTCGGTTCCCGGTGCCTCCTAAAAGACGAGCAGACAAACAGCACACAACGAACAGACACAGAGAGCAGACAGTGAGTGCAAACAATGGGGGATAGGGGAAGGAATAAATAAATAAATCTTTAAAAAAAAAAGAAAAGTGCAGTAACAGAGGTTTGCCCAGAAACATTTAAGTAAGGAATATAGATTCGGAAGTCATTACCATATAAATAAAAGGTAAAGCATGAATGTGAATGTGAATGAATGAATGAATGTGAATGTGAATGTGAATGTGGTCACCTGGAGAGACTATAGAGTGAGAGGAAGTTTAACATAATGTTAACCTCCAAGTTTATGCCATTTATCAGGCAAGATCTAAGAAGAACTTCCTTATATTAAAATATTCTTTAGAATCAACAGTTGCAATGAGATGTACTAGCATAATTATCATGGAAATAGCCCGACTTAATGGTTTGGCAATGAAAGATAAAAGAATTCAGATGGAAAAGAATGGTCCACTATCATGTGAGACCAGCCATGTCTTTTTGCAAAATTCAAAAGAGAACAAGAGTCTAAAACATTTCCTGAGAACATGAAGTATATTATGTATTTTTCAAAGTCGAGTGTTTTAATAGAATCTCCACTCCCAGTAGACTCATCACTCAGCTGAGAAGTATTGCTGGCATCAGAAATAAATGCCGAGATAGACTTAGGAGTTTCAAGGACAGACTTCTGTGATTTCAGCCTCTTATCAGACCTTGCTTCAGCAAGGTGACACAAATATAATTGTGACAAATGGAATGAGCCTTTATTCTTTCACAAAGAAAATATAAAACAGTCTCCTTATTTAGCAAACTAATAGAAGAAAAAGCATATTACCTAAATTAAATAGCATTTAACTTCATGGTCTCTTGCTTAAAAAGCAAAGGATACAAAAATGTAGACGCCCCCAAAATAATTTGATATTTTTAACACACCCTAAAACATAAAGTAATTTGGGTAAAGATATTGTTTAAAGCACTGCCACATTCTTTATATAACATCTCAATTTAAACCATTTCAGAGATGTCCAAAAATGTAGTACTCAGTATAAGTTATTTAAGGACAGAGATGCTACTTAGATACTTTTATATTCTCTATAGTGCCTAGCAATGAGAATACAATGAAGGAATTAGCATGACATCTACCGCACATGAATACTTCAAAGACTATTACAAAGTATAGTGTATGAGTCTCATATTCCTTTTGTAGACTGTAACATCTTGAATTTGAGCCTTATGTAAAGTTTGTATGCCCAATTCAAGTATCTCCCAAAGAGCCTAAGACAGTGACCATTTGTGCATGTATTCAACAATATATAATAATCTGAACACATCTTAAACGGCACTCAGCACAAATGACCACCCCATCCTTTTTAAAACCATCTACTGGTCTACCTCTTACATCATTGGCCACTTCTTTCCAATCTCACCTTCTGGATCTTGCTTCTCTAAATACTGGATCCTCCAGTTCTAAATACTGGAGAACCTCATGGCTCTGGCCTCACTCCTATCTCACTCTATTCTTTTCTCCCTATATATTATAACTACCTCCCTAAGTTATTTAATACAATCTCAATAAAAATAACAAGCTATTTTATGGAGTTAGACAAATTCTACTGAACTTTCTATCAATATGCAAGAATAGTTAGGAAAAAAACTGGAAAAGAAAGACAAGCATGTAAGAATATTGAAAAGCACTGAAAAAGAAAAGCTACAAGAGTATCTGTTTCTCCATAACTTTGTCCAAAGAATGTGCTGTCAGACTTTTTAAATTTTTGTCAGTCTGGTAAGTGAGAAATGGTATCTACATGTTATTTTAATTTGCATTTTTAATATGTTTGAGGGATATTTCCATAGCTTTTTTGTGTGAATTATCCATTTATGACTATTTTTCATTTTTCTATCAGGTTTTTGATCTTTTATCTTAATTATTAAGAAGTTGTTATATATTAGGGATGTCAATTTTTGTGATATATGCAGCAGGCATTTTATCAGTTTATCAGTTATAATTTGACTTTTCTCTGGTGTTTTTTTTACCATGCAACCATGTCTTCTTATAGTACTGTATGGTTTTATTTTTTACATTTAGATCCCTAAAATCCCCTTGGAGTTTATTTTTATGTATAGTGTGAAGTATGGATCTAATTTTACCTTTCCCATATTGGCTACAGCCAGCTGCTCCACCATCATTTACTGAAAAGTCCATCTTGCCACTCTCCAGTAATTTGCAATTCCACACTTATCTCATACAAAATTTCTATAAGTACTTGGATTCTATTTTGGGATGGCCATTGGTCTATTTGGCTGTTCATGTTCCAGTAGCAGAGTTGTTGTTGTTTTTTATTTACTTATTTAATTTTTTAAATTTTATTTTTAAAGAAGCTTTAGATAACATAAATGTTACATTAAAAATATGAGAGATTCCCATATACCCCACTCCCTCCCCCTCCCACACTTTCCCACATTAATGACATCCTTCATTAGTGTGGTACATTTATTACAGTTGATGAACCCATATTGAAGCACTGTTACTAACCATGGACTACAGTTTACATTTATAGTTTATAATCTGTTCCGCACAATTTTCTAAGTTATGACAAAATATACAATGGCCTGTATCCGTCACTGAAATGTATTGCAAGACAAACCCAATGTTCCCATATTACACTTATTCTTCCCTCTCACATCCCTCAGAACCTCTGGTGGCCACTGCCTTTCCATCAATGATAAGAGTTCTTCCATTGCTAGAATAATAATAAATCTGTAGTAGAATAATAATAAGTCTACTTTAGTCCATTGTTCATTCCCCAGTCTTGAGGATTTTGGGATAGTGATGCCCACTCTACTTCTAACTGAGAGGGGGCTTAGATTCCATGAGGTAGATAGATGGAGCTATTTTGCTTGCAGTTGCAGACACACTCTGTTCCTTGGGATGGGTGGTATCCATTATCATCTCCTTGTTACTCGTCCTGGGTGAGTCCAATGAACTGGAGAGCAGGTGTTTCAACTCTGCTGAAATTGAGGGCTCAACCAGCACATGAACAGACCAATGATTTAAGTCTCTGGGACATATATTTATAAAGCATAGTGCTAATGATAGGTTCAAATAAAAAGGGCAGAAAAACCATGTGTAAAGAATATATAAATGAGTCTACCTCTGTTACACTGGAGAGCATAAATTCTAAAGTAAGGCCCACTGACAGGATGCTGAATTCCTGAGCTGTCTGCCCTGCTTATAGTTTCTGGATGTTTCTAGAGCCCTCCAGAGCATAAGTTATCTGAGGTACTGTTTACTGTGGCAATCAATGAGATCCTCCTGAGACTTGCATAAGCGTAACATCTGGAATGACCTCCTGACTCACTTTGAAATCTCTTAGCCATAAAAACTCATTTGTTTTTTCCATTTCCCCCTTTTGGTCAAGGTCTTTTTCCAGATGCATTGCTAGTTGGTGCTTGGTAATAATCCCTTGGTGCGAGGGAGGCTCATCCCTGAGAGTCATGTCCCATGCTGGGGGGAAGGCAGTACATTTATATGCTGATTTTGGCTTAGTAAGGGGCCACATTTGAGCAACAAGACTTTTGGAAGGTAACTCTTAGGCAGTATATAATACTAGGCTAAGTTTTCAATTTCATAAGAAAAGGTTCATAAGTACAATCATCAATGTCAAAGGCCTGGCATAATGGTCTGTCTTCCTTCACTAAACATTGCCCTTGTACTCGGGGGATTCTTGCTATCCTATCAGAGAATGTAGCAGAACTCCCCAGGATGGGAATTCAATATTCTTTTGCTTATTGTGTGGATCTCCACCCACCGAGACAATGCCCCATGAACACATGAACATATTCATATGTCTTAGAGGCATGTCCCAGGTGAAGTCCTTCCCATGCATCCCCACCCATGTCACTGACACCCTGCACCAGTGATCCTCCCCCTGACCCTTCTGTGATCCAAAACCTCTCCAAAAATAAAGCCAACAAAATAACCAAGTAAATAAAGTGAAATAATAATTTAAAAAATAACTAATAAGATACAAAAAATATAAAACAATTTGAAATAAAAAAAATTTTTAGACATTGTGTCTTTCATCACTGTAAGATCTGTTGCCTTGTATGTACAGTGACATTTTCTTCCATATATTCCCCCAGTGTCTTATTTTATCTTCAAAGAAGCTTTAGGATACAGAAAAGTCACAGAGGGAATACAGATGATTCCCATATACCCAACACCCTCCCCTTTTTCTCCTCTCCCTTATTAATAACATTTTACATGTGGATGGTACATTTGTTACAGTTGATGTACAAACACTGATGCATTGCTACTAACCATGGTCAGTGGTTTACATTAAGGTTGACATTTTGGATTGTATACTTTTATAGGTTTTGACAAAATTTGAAGTGGCCTGTATCCATTATAGCAAGATCATGCTGAACAACTCTAATGCCCTAAAAATGCCCTACATTCCATCTAGTCTAGTTTTCCCTTCCCCTCCCCTCAGACCCTATGGTAATCACTAAGTTCAATTTTTGAAGAATAAGATTCATAGTTACTTGCAATAATATTGAGAGCTTGACACACTGGTGTGTTTTCTTTATTAGGCACCGCCTATGTTCTGGAGGGATTCTCATCACTCTAATAGAGAACATAGCAGAACTCCCTAGGATGAGAGTTTGATATATTCTTGATTATTGTGTGGGTCTCCACCCACTGATATAACACACTATGACAAAATGAACACTTACATATTCCACAGAAGCCTGCCCCAGGTAGTAGCACAGTTTTAATTGTAGAGGCTGTATTGTTTATTTTAATGTCTTGAAGGTCAAGACCACACCCAAACAACAGAATGTACAGTTTTTTTAACTGCAGGTATAATATTCATCAAAACAGACCACAGGCTGGTGCTGAAAATAAATCTCCACAAATTTAAAAGGATATGTATTATATAGTAGATGGTTTCTGACCAGACAGAATAAAATTAGAAATCAGTTACAGAAAAATATCTGGAAAATTAAACAATATACATCTAAATAAACCCTGGGTCAAAGAAAGAGATCACAAGTGGAATTAGAAAATATTTTGAGTAATATGGAAACTCAACATATCAAAATTAGTGAGATACAGCTGCAACAGTACTTAGAAGAAATCTGTAGCTTTATTATTTCTATTAGGAGGGAAAAAACAGGTACAAAATAAAGATCTAAAATTGTACTTTAAGAAGCTAGAAAAAGAACAAAGTATACCCAAAGTAAAGAGAAGGAAGGATATAAAAAAGAGCAGAAATAAGCAAGATATAAAACAGAAAAGCAATAAACCAAAAGCTGGTTCACTGAAATAAATCACTGACACTGATAAACCCCTACTAGACTGATTTAAAAAGAGAAGGCACAAATTAACAATATATGGAATGAAAGTAGGGACATTGCTACAAATCTTATAGGAATTAAAATTACAATAAAGAACTATTAACAATTTTATGCCAACAGAATTGAAAACTTGGATGAATAGCAAATTCCTTGAAAAATACAGCTTACCAAATGGACATAAATAAGAGAAAATCTGAATAGTTCTATAAGCTAATAAAGAAATTTATATTGTCATCAAAATCCTACACTCAAAGAAAATTCCAGGCCCAAATGGCTTCACTGATGAATCTATAAACAATTAAATAGAAAAAAAACAGCAAACCTACATAAAGTCTTTCAGAAAGTAGATAAGAACTAAACATCTCAACTTATTTAATGAGCACTGTTTTACACTGATTAGAAAAAAAATACAAAGAAAACTACAAACCAATAGCCCTCATGAATTCACAGAAAAAAAATCCCTGAGAATTACTAGCAAACTGAAACCAGCAATATATAAAAGGAATGCTGCATCATTACCAAGTGGAATTTATCACAGGAATGAAAGTCTGATGTAACATTTTAAAAAATCAATCAGTGTAATCCACCATATTAACAGAATAAAGGAGAAAAATTATACAATCATCTTAACTGATGCAGAAAAAAACATTAACAAAATTCCACACCCATCTATAATAAAATCTCTCAGAAACTTTCTCAACCTGATAACAGGCAAGTATAAGTAACTTATAAGTAACATCATATTTAATGATAAAAGGCTGAACGTTCCCCCCTAAGGTCAGGAAAAAGACAAAGATGTCCAATATCACCATTTCTATTCAACATTGTACTGGAGGTTCTAAGCAGGATATAAGGCAAGAAAAAGAAGTAAGTAGCATCCAGATTAAAAAGGAAGAAGTAAAACTGTCTTAAGATAATATGATCATCTAAATAGACAATGCTACAGAACCTACACAAAAGCTACCAGAACCAATAGATGAATTTAGTAAGGTCACAGGATATAAGAATAATATGCAAGAATCAACTGAATATCTACATATAGCAATGTAAAATTCAAATTGAAATTTTAAAAATTACTCTGTATTAAGGCATCCAAAATATGAAAAAGTTCAGGATAAACTTAAATTTAACAAAATATGTGCAAAACAGTGAAAACTACCAAACATTACTGCAAATAATTTAAGACTTAAATAAATGGAAAGATACACATTCATGGATTGGTAAATTCAATATTATTTCTCCTCAAATTGAATACAAACCCAATCCCAAAAGGCTTCTTTTGGTAGAAGATGACAACCTAATCATACTGTGTATGAAAATCTAAAAGACCTAAATTATCCAAAGAAATCTTGAAAAATAACAAAGTAAAGGACTTATACTATCTGATTTCAAGATTTACTACAAATTATAGTAATTAAAACAGCTTGGTATTGGCTAAGGACAGACATACGAATCAATGGAACAGAACAGAGTCCACAAATAGACCCACACGTGTAAGATCAATTGGCAAAGATCCAAGGTAATTCAAGAGAGAAAAGGAGTCTTCTCAACAAATGGTACTATATCAATTTCATATTCATATGGGAAACAATAAACCTTGACTCTTACCTAAAGCCATTCATTTTACTTTTAAATGGGCCATAGATCTATAAGTAAAAGCAAAAACTATAAAACTTTTAGAAGACAAAACGGGAAAATTTTCACAACCTTGTGGCAAGGAAGAATTTCTTATATAGGATACAAAAAGCAAGACCATGAAAGGGAAATTTGATAAACTAAACATCATCAAAATGAAAAGAGACATTGTTAAGGAAATAAAAAAGGGAAGCCACAAACTGGAAGAAAAATATTTGCAATACATACATCTGAAAAAGGATTAGTATTCTGAATATTCAGAAAATTATCATAGCTCAGGAAAAAAAAACAATTTTTTAAAAAGGGCAAAAGATTTGAACAGACACCGCTCAAAAGACAACATATAAATGGCCAGTAAATACATGAAAAGATGTTCAACTCTCTAGTCATCAGTAAGTGAAAAATAAAACCATAATGAGATGACAGTCTTCACCTATAAACTGGCTAAAATTAAAATGACCTACAAACCCAAATATTAGCAAGGATGTTGGGACAACTGGAACTCTCATAAATTGCTGGTGGGAATGTAAAATGGTACAACCATTTTGGAAAAGTTTGTCAGTTTTCTTAAAAAAGTAAACATATGTTTTCCATATGACCCAGAAATTCCACTCCAGTTATTTTCAGAAGAGAAATAAGAATATATGCCCACACAAAGACTTTTTTTGTGTGTTCATAGCAGCTTTATTCACAATAACCAAAAGCTAGTACCCATCAATAGGTAAATGGTTAAACAAATTGTGATATGTAATGCCACTAAACAATAAAAAAGATTCAACAACATGAACCATAAAAATATTATGTTTAGTAAAAAAAAGCCAGACACCAAAGAGGTACATACTGCATAATTTCATTTATATGTAACTGAAGAAAAGATAAATCTAATCTACAGTGATAGAGAGTACATAAGTGGCACCTTGGTAAAGTAGATAAGTGGTACCTTGGGTGGTGGCTGGAATTTACTTGGGTAGAGCACAACGGAACCTTCTGAAATGATGGAAACGTTCCCTATCTTGTGGTGGTGGTTATATAGATGCATATATTTGTCAAAACTCATTGACAAATGAGCATATTTTATTGTATGTAAATTATACCTTAATAAAGTTGATTTTTTTAAAAGTTTTAAAGTAAAGGAGCCGGGGGTGGATGTGGCTCAAATGGCTGGGTGTCTGTTTCCCATATGGAGGGACCTGGGTTCAATGCCCGGGACCTCCCAGTAAAATAAAAGGAGAAAAATATAGAAGGTGCACAGGCCGCTAGGCCCCCGTGTGTGGGTGCGCCAGGCTCCACCAAGCCACACAGCAGGATGATGACATAACAGGAGAGTGACACAAGGGGAGAGCCAAGACAAGACGCTCCGAAGAACCAGGAACTGGGGTGGCGCAGGTGGCAGAACACCTCTCTCCCACATCGGAGGTTCCCAGGATCGAATCCTGGTGAAGACAGAAGGAGAGGGCAGGAGGTGGACACAGAGAGTTCCCCAGCAAATGGACACAGAAGACAGTAAAAAAACGGGGTGGAAAAGGGAGGGTTAAAAATGGATGAAAGTAAAAAATAAATAAATAAATAAATCTTTAAAAAATCATAATAATAAAGTAAAGGAGCCCATTCCTAAGTAAGTTTCTTATAAATGAATGTAAAATGTTACTTGGCTAAAACATGTTGAAAAAGTGATTCTGATGAAGTTGGGCCTTGTACCACACCTTGGGAAATACTGCTGTAGATTATACCTACAAATGGAACTGCTGGGTCACAAGATAAGTAAATCTTCAACTTTGTCAGATATTGTCAAATTGTTTTCCCAAGTTGTTGTTCCTGTTTATACTCTCCCCAAATCCTCTTAAAACAGTTTAAACTGTCATCACTTCCTCTTATTAACCTCAATTTATTATAATCATTTTTCTTTCTCCTACCAGTTCAGGAAAACTACTTTTACCAAGGTCACCAAATACCTCTTAATTTCAAAATCTAATAGCCTCTTTTCAGCTTTAATCATTCTTCACTATTCAATCCTCCCTCAGCTTCTTATGACACAACTCCTCTTTTTCTCATCCTCTCTCTAACACTTCCTTCTCAGTAAATAAAATTAATAATTAGAGCTAAAAATTTATTAAAGGCCTATTACATGCCAGTCCTTGTGCTAGATCTTAATATTTATTTTCTCAATCTTCACAATAATTCTATTTTACAGATACTGAAGAGCCAATAGATAATTTACAATTCTCAAACTCTTCTTGAATCACCTCTGATGGGAGTCCAAAATAGCCAAAGATAAAATGTCATATTTTATCTTACTTTTTAAAATATATGTGAATTTTGAACTCTACTCCTCAAGATATTCATGTTTTAAATGTTTTAAATTAGTTACCATCAAGATCAACCAATGGTACAAAATATATCACATAAATAATATGACTTTCTACATCCAATGTCAAAAGCCACGTATCCCTTGGGGTATGTTTAACACCTATGTTCTTATGTTAAGAAACATAAATGACTTGCTCAAAATTGTAAAAACTAGATTTCAGCATAGGTCTGTGTGATTCCAAACTCCATGTGTTCCAGACCTCTAAATGGGATAGCACCACAAGTCTCTGGCTTGGGGCTGGAATGGACATATGCAGAGTGAGGCTCCCTGAGGCTTACCACAGACCTCAGGTTATGAGATTGAGATGATAAAGAACTAAATGTTAGGCAATGATGGGGCATTTACTTTGTGTGGTTTTTTTTATGGAACACTATTTTTATACTTACAGCTATCTGTGTGCTTATCTTACTTTTGGGGAGATGTCTCTTTGAGACTAGAAACCTTATTTATTAGCATCTTTATAAATGCCAAAACACTGGATTTTATCCAATGCAAACATACAATACAAATGTATTTACTAAATAAATATACAGGAAAAGAAAGGGAAAATAAAGAAAATAATCACTGCCTTTTTCTCTGTGTATCCCTGTCAATTCATTCTTTTATATCTAAGAAATAAGAAGCTACAGATTACTAGGGAAGTCATGGATACACTTAGTAGCCACCTCCTTTTCCATTGGTGTGTGTGTTCAGTATGTTTTCATTCTGCAGTCCAGCAGAGACATTAGGTCTAATGAAGCACCCTGACCATACCTTAAACTGGAAACAAGCAGCCCCAGTTGCTTACCAGGGCGAGAACTCTCAATGGCAGGGATTCCTCCCCCTGGGCTGTGTAAATGCCCTACCCTGGGGCAGCACAGATTTGTCTCTTCTTTCTGATGCAAAACGGGGTATGCAGAGTTGCCATCCAAAGTCTTGACCTGATAACCTAGCCACGCTGGGAAATCAGTTTTTTGAACCTTTGTGCCATCCATGTAAGTAATAAAGCGGTCATTTGCTAAAAATTTCTGTTGTGTCTGAGCCTGTGTTCCTGCAATGCACCATTATAGCAACTTACGCCACACAGGTAGCTACTCAAAAACACTTAAATGACAAGCCATTTTTAAATCAGTATAAGTCTAATGGGATTTGGACAAACAGATGAGTTAAAAATGAATATTCTACTAGAAGTTTGTGGATATACTTCTAATTAGGCAAATGTTGGGGAATAGTGAAAAAGTATTAAGACTGTATATTTATCTTTTCTATTTTAAAATTTACTTTTAATTATGACCTTGAGATATGGTGTTTAAATTGAGGCATTATGATAAAGAGGTAGCGTTCGGGCAAGACATATAAGAAAAAATATCATTTTCATTCCATGAATAAGACCTTGATACTTGTATTTCAAAAAATTTAACAGGCACCAGTGCTACCTATTTTTACCACACCCACAATATAGGTTCATTTTCTTTAAAGATTAAAGTTATAAGCTCTCAAAAACTATGCAGCTCCCAACACTCTTTCATGATAAAAAAACATTCTAAGAACTAGGAATAGAAGAAACTAACTTTTTCAACCTGATAAAAGGCTTCTACAAAAAGCCCACAGCTAATACCATACTTAATGGTAAAAGACTGAATTCTTTCCCCCTAAAATAAGGAATAGGACAAGGATGTCTACTCTTACCTATTCTATTCAACATGATATTAGAAGTTCTAACTGGGGCAATTCGACAAGAAAAAGAAATAAAAGGCACCCAGATTGGAAAGAAAAAAGTAAAATTATCTCTATTCATAGATCTCACGATCTATGTACAGAAATTCCTAAGTATGCCACAAAAAAATAATCTACTAGAGCTAATAAATGAGTTCACCAAGGTTGCAAGATATACGATTCATATACAAAGTCAACTATATTTCCACATATTTGCAACAAACCAGGAAATGGAATTAAAAAAACAATTCTACTTACAATAGCATCAAAAAGAATACTTATTAATAAATTTAACCAAGGAAGTGCAAGACTTGTATACTGTAAACCATAAATCATTGGAAAAAATTAAAGATGACCTAAATAAATGGAAATAGATCAGGGATTTAAAGAAAAGAATGGCAACGTGCCCAAAATTGATCTACAGATTCAATGCATTCCCTGTCAAAACCTCTCTCAAAAGAAGCTGCCTTCTTTACAGAAATTATCAAGTTGATCCTAAAAGGCATAGTGAAATTCAAGAGATCCAGAATACTCACAAAAATCTTGAAAAAGAACCAAGCTGGAAGACTCACACTTCCTCATTTGAAAGCTTACTACAAAGCTGCAATAATCAAGACAGTGTGGTACTAACATAAGGAAAGATAGAGATGAATGAAATAGAAGTTAGAGTTCAGAAATAAATCCTCACATTTACGGTAAATTCGTTTTTGACACAGGTGCCAAGACAATTCAATGTGGGAAAGACTGGTCTTTTCAACAACTGGTGCTGGAACAACTAAATATTCACATGCAAAATAATGAAGTTGGACCTTTCTCATACCATACACAAAAATGAACTCCAAATGGATCATAGATCTAACTGTAAGAGCTAACACTACAAAACTCTTAGAAAAAAACATAGAAGTAAATCTTCATGACCTTGGATTTGACACCAAAAACAAAAGCAACAAAGGAGAAAATAGATAAACCGAACTTCATCAAAATTAAAAACATTTATGCTTCTAAGGACACTATCAAGAAGGTCTGTGGGAAAAGGCATCCCACAGAATGGGAGAAAATATTTATCTGATAAGGGTCAAGTATTCAGAATATATAAAGAATCCTTACAACTCAACATTAAAAAGACAAATAGCCCAACTAAAAATGATCAAAGGATCTAAACAGATATTTCACCAAAGAAGATATACAAATGGCCAATAAGCAAATGAAAAGATGCTTGGCATCATTAGTCATCAGGAAAAAGCAAATCAAAACCACAATGAAATGCCACCTAATACCTACTATAGGATGACTATATTAAAAAACAAAGATAATAACAAGTGTTGGCGAGGATGTGGAGAAACTGGAACATTCAAACACTCCTGGTAGGAATGCAAAATGGCACAGCCACTTCGGAAAATAGTCTGTCAGTTCCTCAAAATGTAAAGCTTAAAGTTACCATATGACCCAACAATACCATTCCTAAGTGATAAACCTCAATGAAAACATATGTACAAACAAAAACTTGTACATGAATGTTTATAGCAGTATTAATGATAGCCAAAAGCAAAAACAATCCAAATGTCTAACAACTGAGAAACTGTGACTAGGGGACAATGCCTAATAATGGTAACAATAATAATTAGAATTAGCCTGATGATAGAGCTGCAAATAAAGTTCATAAGAGGTGTCAGACATAGTGATAAACGATACGCATCATCTCCAATCCTCTCAACAATCTTACAATGAAGATGAGGAAATTGGGATTCAGAGAAATTAAGAAACTTGCATATTCAGGGATTAGATAACAAAGCTAGGATTTGAACTCAAGACTGGCTGTCTCTAAAACCCATGCTCT
>JAQZBX010029033.1:0-27521 GCA_029593785.1 Cabassous unicinctus
AGACATATGAAAAATTAGACTCAGAGATTTCAATACTCCTCTATTCTTTGATATCTGAGGTCAAAGAGTATATTCTGTAAAGTTTCAGCACTTTGAACTTTGTGCAGACATCCTTATGGCCCAGAATATGGTATCATTTACTAAATGATCAATGTTTATTTGGAAAGAAAATATGTTTTGCACATTTAGGGTAGAGTGTCATATGAATGCCAATTTGGGCAAGTTAGTAAATCATATACTCAAATCTTATATTAAACCTTACTTTTTATGATGTTTTATGAGTTGTAGTGAGCCATATCTTAAACTGTTTAAATAGGATGGAATCTTTCCTTTTCTCCATTTTATTTTAATAATTGTTGCATATATTTCCATACTATATAATTATGTGTTTACAATGTTATGCCAATATTTGAATAAATATTTCAAAATGAGCTTTCTATATTCTAAAGGAAATGCTCACAATTTTCTTTAAGGCACTGTTGTCCAAGTTAAATTGTACCTTAAGATTGTTTACACATTGCCAGCTACACTATATATAGAGACTTCAATTACCAACCACACCTTCCTCAGATACATCTTATTCAGATTAAATATATATATATATATATATATGGTATCTGCTCATGCCCTTTTTTTTAATTAGAGAAGTTGTAGGTTTACAGAAAAAACATGCAGAAAATACAGAATTCTCACATATCCCCCTATTATTTACACCTGTATTACTGTGTTACCTATGTTACAACAGATAAAAATATATTATTATAATTATACCATTAACTATAGTCCATCATTTACATTAGGATTCATTGTGTCATACAGCACTACATTACTGTTGTTTTTTTTAAATTTTTATTCTAGTAATATTTATATCACCTAAAACTTTCCATTGTAACCACAATACATTTCTACAATTACTGATACATAGATAATGTATAAATTTTCATACACAATATGATGGAACATACTCTGTATGACTTTAACTTGAATCATATATAATTTTAAAATGTGCAGACAATATCATAATTTGCAAATATTATATTTCATTAACTAACAAAATGTCAGTGTCTTGTGATAAAATCAATCTTGGAAGTGGCAGAAGAGGTGGTGCAGATTTTAACAAGTGACAATCATGGCCCCAATTTACAAACCTGAACTGTGATATCATAGTGATTATATGGTAAAATATAAATATGTTTTAGAAATTTATTTATCAAATATGGTAAAATATTTGTCAGCCATTACAGAGTTCTGTTCCTAATTCAAGGGTTACTCTAGGGCTTATAGGTCCTAATACAGTAGACACATATAAAAATACACACTATAAATATATAATTTCATTGTTTCATTATCCTAACATATCATAAGGTGGAAATAGGAAATATTTAACTCACTTTGGTATATTTTGTATGGAAAATTTAAAACATGCCTACAAAGTTTTAATCCTAAACTTTCTAAACATATTACTGATTTACATTTGTAAATATTTTTCTTTACATTGAGGAAAAGTAATTCTTATTTAAAATTTGATTTTCCACGTGATGAAATATAGGGAAATATCTTTGACTTCAATTGCCAACGACACCTTCCTCAGATACATTTTATTCAGACTAAAATCTTTAATATAATTTTATGACCTCTTTTCTGGATGAACATCAGAAATATATATATTTGGATTATTTTAACTAAATGATGAATGACGGATACTCTCTGACTCTTATAAGTGCTCAAAAAGATCAAAGAAAATGAATGACTGTTTGTGTTTTCTAGGACTAAGTTAAAAGATGCTTAAATGGAAACAGAATTACTTAGCAAAATACATAAATTTTTGCAGTGGTGTGTCAGGTACCAGAGAATGTTCATTTTTTTGAAGGCAAAATCTCAAAGCAAAATACAATTGCTTTCTTACTATGCTGATACATAATGCAATGACTGTCCCTCAAAATTCATGTCATATCTCTTAAAGTCTTAAATAGGCAAGAAGTTTAACTTTGAGGCATTTTCAACTCGTTTCATGTATATAAGAGTTTCTTGAAATAATTATCCTATTGTTTTCTTGAATAAAGCATTCTCCTCATAACTTTCTTTACAGCCTCTTTTATCTGCTAGTTTCTAAGACAATAGACTATAGGATTCAAGAAAGGAGGGACTATAGAATAGAACACAGTGTTGCTCATGTCCTGAATTGTGGGTGAGCTGGAGGTTTGCTTCACATACACAGCAGCTGCTGAGCTAATAAAGATGGTCACCATGAGGATGTGACGGACATAGGTGGGAAAGGCCTTTCCTTGCTCAACACTGGTTGGAAACTTGAGCACAATGGAAAATATGTGAATATAAGACATGGCGATGCAGTAAAAGCAGCTACCACTGATCAGCACTGCAGAGATAAGAAATAAAATTTCATTGCTTAAGATCTCAGAGCATGAGAGCTTCAACAGAGAGGGGACATCATAGAAAAACTGATGGACCACATTGGACTGACAGAAGGGCAGTCAGAATGTGTTGCCAGTGTGAAACCTGAATATGGAGGCTAGAGTCATCTGGACACAGACCTGAGGGTTCATGATCATGGGGTAGTGGAGGGGCTGGTAGATGGCCATATAGTGGTTGAGGGACATGATGGTGAGCAACAGCAGTTCTGTACAATCAAACAAAAACATGAGGAAGATCTGAGCTGCACATCTAGCCATGGAGATCACTCTGCTGTCAAGCAGGAAGATGACACATGCCTTGGGAACAGTGACAGAAATGTAGCACATGTCCAAGACAGACAGATTCCTAAGGAAGAAGTACATGGAGGTATGAAGACTCTGGTTGAGGGTAGTTACTGTTAAAATGAGAAATTTCCCATCAGGGTAGCCAAGTACATCAGTAGGAATAACATGGCATGCAAGACTCTGTACTCCCAGACATCAGAAATCTTGTAAGCAGGAATTCAGTCACCATGGTAGAGTTGGGCATTTTTTGTGTAATTTGCTGTGGATGTGGAGAACTGAAGGCAAATAATCCCTGAAAAAACATGGAGAACAAAACAGGAGGAAAAAATTATCCTAGATATTTATTGGTTCATGTTTATCTAATTTTTCTCTGTATGGGCTGGTACTAAAATATAACAGAATATTACCTCATGCTTCTTTAGTCTCCCGGTCTCATACCTTATTTTCAGGAGAGTGTTAGTATTAAAATCTAATGTTTAAGAGCTATTGCCAATATTTACATTAATTTCTATCTTTTAATAGTTGTAAAATATGCATATTGGAGTTCAAAGATTTGTCTGGTGAATTTATTGAGTTAATATAGCTAATTTCTACACACCAGATTCTTCAGAAATATTCTCTAAATATTTACATTTATCATTAGCTCATGATCAAACAGAATCTAAGTAAGATGAGACTACTCTGTTATCAGGTCCTGTTAATTTTCAAGCAGTTGTAATATATTATGTGACCTCCAGGTGGAAAAATAATTTCTCTCTATTATTATGACTATCTCTTTTGTTACTCATTTCATTTGTAAAACCAACTTTAAGAACTAATGCCAAGTATTTTAAGAGCCTCTTTTCAATCACATTAATCCAGGGCTGAGATGAAACATCACTCCATTTATTTCCTACATCTTGAGTAATAAGTGGACCATTAGAATTATTCAAAACTATTTTCTACATTGCTCTATATTTATATATTTCCCAGCCTTGCCCAACAGTATGCAATGACTTCAATTCAGAACAATCTATTTAAATCTATAATTTAACCAATCAAGGAGTGTAAATGTTTGTTCCACCAGTATTTTCATTACATCAAAATACCTATATATCCATTTAAAAATCCTAAGAGATTTTGTTGTAATAAGATATGAATCTCAATATCAAAAACTTCCTGAGTATTTTCACCCATATTATCCATAGTTTTATGGTCCATGGAACTATCTATACCTAAGGTTAATTTTAATGCCCCAGTCATCCTTCTCTCTCCTGTTTCATTGATGCCAATATTTCCTATTAAATTCCAAGTTCTTTTTTCCTTCTCCATGCACTCCTTGAATTTTCATGAGCTCAGTTCCAACTGCTCAAAAGGTTCATTTCTAAAATGCTGATCCATTAATTTTCTAACTTATTTTCTTCCTATCTCTATTCATTAGCCAAATCCAAAGGGTGTATTATCCATCAATCTCAGTATTTTTATGAAATTTAACAATGTGACTCTTTGACAGCATCTAATCATTTCAATTCAATAACAACTTTATCAGAATATCAAGTGGCTTTCACTTCCCCTCCCATTTTCAGCTTTTGGTAGATCTTTTAACAATCAAGAATAGTACAAGGATTTCCTACCTTGGTGCGACATCGCTGCTCTATCAAGATTGTCCTCTATATTATAACAGTAGCTAACCTACTGTTATGGGGTGCCTAAGGGTTGACATCTGAGAGCCTCCTTGTTGCTCAAATGTGGCCTCTCTCTAAGCCAAACTCAGCATATGAATGCATTACCTTCCCGCCAATGTGAGACATGACTCCTGGGGATGAGCCTCCCTAGCAATGAGGGATTAATACCAAGTGCCAACTGGCAACATGATCAGAAAAAGACCTTGGATAAAAGGGGGAAAGAGTAAAGAGAAATGAGTTCATGTGGCTAAGAGACTTCAAAGAGAGTCGAATGTCATCCCAGGGATAATGCTTACGCACACCTCAGTAGGATCTCATAGAACACCAAAGTGGATATCATCCCACACATAGGGGCTCTGGAGGGCTCTGGAGACACCCAGGTCCTATATAAGTGGGGATAGCCCCAGAGATTGATGCCTTATTAGTGGGCTATACTTTGGAATCTGTGCTCATGAGAGTGACAGAGTTGGACTCAAATAAGTCCTCCCTGCACATGGTCCATCAGTCCCTTCTATTCAAACCTATATGTGATGCTGGAGTTTTTAGGTGTACTTCCAGAGACTGGAGCCTCTGGCCTACCTATGTGCCAGCTGTGCCTGCAATCTCAGTGCAGCTGCAATCCCTACCCTATAGCTCAAGGGACTCATCCAAGTCACCTGGCGAGGAGACGACTATGGGCAACGGCCATCCCAGGGAATGGAGAGGGCCTGCTGCTGCAGGCAGGATAATCCCATCCACTGTATCCATGGAATATAAACCCTCTCTTACTTGGAAGTGGAGTGGACATCACCATCCCAAACTCCCCAGGATTGGGCGAAGATCTATGGACTAGAATGGACTTGGTGGTGTTCTGTCGTATATTGTGATTCAAGTAGTGGAAGGAATTGTAACAGTGAGGTGGAGACAGTGGCCACTAGACATTTTGGGGGCAGGGAGGGGAGAGGCAGTTGAAATACAGGGGCTTTTTTGGGACTTGGTGGTTGTCATGAGTGGTGTTACGGCAACAGATGTAGGCCATTTTGCATCAGCATATACCATGCAGAACTGTGTGGGAGAGAGGGTGGTCTGTGATGTGAAATGCAGTCTATGCTTGGTGGCAAGGCCACAGGATGTGTATATCCATTGCGGGTGATGTGCCACACTGATGAAGGATGTTGGTGTGGGATGTTGTGGAAGGTGTGGGAGGTGGGGAACATGGGAATCCCTGTAATTTCTGAGTAATAATTAGGTAATCTAAGCACCTTAAAAAAAATATATATATATAAAATAACATTTATGTAAGAAAATGCACATATATGCATATGTATATATATATCATTTTACAAATATTGGTATGTACTGTGAAAAATTTTGATTTTTACGAACAATTAAAAAAAATATTCTATTAAAGGTGCATGAGGATGTGTATTAGTCAGCCAAAGGGGTGCTGATATAAAATACCAGAATTCAGTTGGTTTATATAAAGGGTATTTATTTGGGGTAGAAGCTTACAGTTACCAGGTCATAAAGGGTAAGTTACTTCCCTCACCAAAGTCTGTTGCCACATATTGGAGCAAGATGGCTGCCGATATTTGCAAGGGTTCAGCCTCCCTCTTCTTCTGGAAAATCTGTGGTCCCAGCTTCTTCCAATATCAGCTGTAGGCTGGCATAAGTCTCACCCTCTCCTCCGGCTCATTAATTGCTCATCTCTCTCCCCAGGGCCTACTCTTCTTCCTCATGACCAAGCTCCTCTGTGTGCTTACTTCCTGGGGCTCAGGTTCAAAACTCCAACTCTTCTCTGCCATATAGTTTTCTCTACTGATGTGACCCAATCAAAGCCCTAATCATAATTTTATCACACCCAGTTACAGAGCAGTTTACAAACATCCACTATCTATTTTTGGAATTCATAAACAATGCCAAACTGCCACAGGGCCTGAAATATCATTTCTCAGGAAATTTGGGATTCTGCTCCTTTACCTTCTCTTCCTTCTTATCTTCATTCATCTTCTTCTTTATTCTGCTCTAATTGAATCTACTCTCTCTGTCTCCCTGTATTCTCTTTTCCTTCTGAAACTTCACTCATGTCTCCTTCCTTTCCCTTATGCTGATTGCCATCAGAATCTGACATAATTTTGGCAAGTCATGAAGATCCATATTATATAGTATATATTATAAAAAATGAAATTGAACTTAATGACCACAATCTAATGAATAATTGTCTAATATCCATTAGTGCCTCTTTTGCAATATGTTTTACAAATTACTTCATGCAACTTAAAATTGATGGAATTTGGGTACATGTCTTAGAGATTCTCCATTTTGTTTCAAAATATCTAAGGTCATCTTAAACAAACTGCTGGATATAATTGAAAACTCCAGACAAAATTCTACAAAAAAAAAAAATGCCCAATAATTCCTTTCTCATTAATTTAATATTTGTAAAATACTTCAAATAGAAGATATCTACAAATAAAACAATCCTTAAATCACATTCATTGAGGGCAGTTACTGGAGGAGGTGTATTTCTGCTTGTCTTTTTGTTTCCTTGAATTTCTAACTTTAATTTTTGAATTTCTAACTGCAAGTCTTTTCTTATCATTATTATATATTACTATATTTTAGGGACAAAATTTTGCCAAGGAATAATGACCCTACTGAAAATATGATGCATTGACTGAATGATTTATATATTTTTTAACTATCTTTAATCACCATGGATCTAGAGAATAAAATATTCTCTTGAAATTAGTATAAGTAGATATTATTTGTAGAAGTATTTATTATTTAATAACATCATTAGGTGACAAAGATGAAGTAGTTTGTGTCTTCTGTGTTGTGTAAATACTACTAAGTTTACCAATAAACCTGAATATATTTCAAAATTTCAATAAAATGTGACATAAAGGGATTGTGTTATTTATTTTGCAAAACATATGGATTATTGATGATGGTTGAGTTAATGGATGCTGTACTCACACCTAATTTCTTGACAGCCTAAACTTTAATGATTGTTATTGTTTGTGGTAAATAATTATCATGAATTTTGCATCCCCCACAGGAAAAAAAAAATGCACAATCTTATCCTAAACACTTACTAAACCAAAAATACATCAGATATTGTCCAGGGTTTGCTTAAACTTTTTGCTTTGATGACTTGGAAACCTGGAATATACTTGTCTAATGAAGGCCTTATTTGCACCTTCAAATTCTCACTGCTAATGGAACACTTGCTGGGACCTCACATGTCAGATTCTTGTTTCATGACTCCCACACACACACTTTTTTTTTTTTTTATCATGACCAATGTATTACCTGTAACATAGAGAACTTTTTCACACTTTGAGAAGACAGGGAAAGTGTCACTTTCAGACTAACCTCCTGTAGCAAGATTATTTTGCTCCTCTCTAATGGTCTTTATTTTAGGACCCTCAAAAATTGTTCAATATGTAGTTTTTTCTTTTTGTTTTATTCCAAACTGTTTATTGACAATTTATTGATAGCGTATGTGCTTGATTAGCTAAAATTGCTTGTTCAATATTTATAAGTATTAAAAGTTCTATCCTAAGCTATGTCTTTTTATTCTGTAGTTTGAGAACTTAAAAATAATTAATTAATAAAAAGTCTTATAATAAGACTCTTACTACCATATTGTAGAAATGCAAAGAATTTTCACACTGTTTTACTTTCCTGCCTGCTAAAATAAATACCATACAATTGGGCTGTCATAAGTAATGGGAATTTATTGGCTCACAGTTTTCAGGATAGGAGAATTCCAAAATAGTGGCACCAGCAAGGAACTGTTTTCCCCAGAAGGACTGGCTGTTGGAGTCTGACTGCTGGTACTCCTTGGTCCTTGGCTTTACAGTTACATGTCTCTATACATGGCAACCTGTCCTGGACTCTCTTTCCATCTTTCTTTCACCTTGTCTATAAAGGATCCTAGTAATTCAGAATAAAGCCCCAAACTTATTTAGTGGGGCAACACCTTAAATGAAGCAAAATCTTGAAGAGACCTTACTTAAAATGAGTCCACACACTACCAGGATGCAGACCAAGACCAGGAGCATGTCAAAATGTAGTACACAATTCAATCATGCACATACAGTTTGAACATTGAGTGAGTATTTTTTATTATGCATCATTCACCAATAAATTTTAGGATCCTACCTTGAATTTACACATGATATTTATGCTGAGTTGAAATGCCCTGGCCTCCAGGGAAAGGTATAATTTGCATATCAATTTTGCCATTTACTTGATTTTTAGCACTGGGGAGATTGTCACACATCTTTTAACCTAAATTTCCTTATCAATAAAATATATAGTAATACTACTTTTTGAAATTATACTTGTAAAACACCTCAATGGAAGGTATTCAGAATGGTATCTATATTGAAAAAAATTATAAATATGAATTATAAATCACTGACAATATGATTAAGCAAATGTCCCCTTAGCATATACATTTATTCCATCTTAAATATAGAGTGCTACTGATTTTTACCAAACAAATGAAAACAAAAGAAAACCCAATGCTTGGAACTGATTATTACTTTTTGTTTTGTTCCAAGTAATATGACAATATAAAATCATTATAAAAAGTATGGAAAGATTATTGAAAACTTGAGACCTTTTCCTTCCCTGCAGACTGACAGAAGCCAGGGGTTGTGCTATTTAATACTGTTTCCTAGGATGGCTGGAATAATGCCTGGGTGCTCTCCTTCCTCCAAATGTAAATGCAAACTATGTGCTGCCTCTTCTGCAAAAGCAGGAAACAGGAATTTGTCAACCTGAAGAAGTGGAAGACTTATTTTCTTTAATAGACTATTTCTTCATTAATATATTTACACATCCATCCAATTTTAATTTACTTATAATTAACAGAATCTTTCAATATATTTTGGGTGACTTATATGTACACACAAAACTGGAAGCCATGGGAAAAATAATGAAAAATGCTTATATGCTTCTTCATGGTATACACTTACAAAATCCTAGAATTGCACCTGAAATGTAAAGGATTAAAAGATTTGTAAAATTATTATTTGAACTGTAGTACTATGCATATGTCATTATTTGCATTTGGCAGATAAGCACAATGCCCATAACTAAGTTCATTTAATAATAAATGGAAATTAGCCTCCTGCATACTTAAGGTGTTGGCAACATGTACAGACACCTACCCTTGCCTGCATTGCTGACATAAGTTCTGTCCACTGATGATATTACTTACTAATCACTTCCATGGAGTACTTGCAATTCTCCTAAAAATTCTGGAAGGAAATATTTTAGCCCAAAAATTAAAAATGAAGACATTGGTCTCTTTATGTGAATAACTTTCTTATCTACATTTTCTATTATAGTCCTATTAGCAGTGTCTCTCAACAAATCAGTGAACAGTGCAATAAAGAAGTAATGATGATTCACTGAGTAAGGTAAAGTAGAAGGAAAACAAGAAATAATGAAATAAACTCACATGATAATATTGTCTTCTTATGCCAGCTAGGCAAGTCAGGATTTCTGGGAATGGTCCAATCCTGTTTAATGCAACCAAGCACAAACAGGCAGAATTATTTGTACTGACATCCTGAGAGGAACATTTTTGTTTAATAACAAGTCCCTCTATATTCAGTTGCAGAATGACTTTAGGGAAAATCCATGGGGGCACAGTTCTTGGTATCTATAATGCACATTATCCAGAGGTAATTTGTGGATGATAATTGAATCTAGCTAATGAGAGAAGAGGACATAAATAAAATGTATGCATGATCACAACTTTCAAATATCAAGAAATATTAGTATATTGAATCTGTGAAATGAATTGGTGAAGTGTAATGGGGCAATAATTAAAACAGAAATAAAACTGCAATTCTCCTAATATGAGGTGATGCCCATGGAGAAGGTTTTGTGGTTCCTAAAGACCAAACAGCAGAGAAACAGAGGCCCAGAATCTGGCTTCACCTCAATCCCAGAAACCAGGTGTTTCTGGTTTAATATTTTTAAATTGTTTCTGCAGATTTTCTTATGAGGAAAGGGGTGATTTTCTCTAGTCAGGCTATTATCTCAAGACTTACACTGAGTTAAATAACCAAACACTTCTTCTGAAATTGTCCCAAATAAAGTTATTGTCCCAAATAAAGTTATTGAATACTATTTACTAGCCAAAGATCAGCACTGAGGATAGTGAGCTATGTGAGTCATTTTTCAGTTCTTCACATCACTTCTGTTGTGACTTGTTTCTTTGTTAAACATGTGATCAACAGTGTCCACCCTCATAACTCTGTTGAAGATGTGACACCATGGAATGTGGAAAGCATTTGGACTAGTACAGGAAATATGTAAATATGCACTTGCTAATTATCCATTTTCTTAATAATGATCATTTTGATCATTATGAGATTTTGTCTATTAGAAAAGTACATATTAGAAGACACTACAATATTTACGGTTTAGTATCACTCCAATGACATGAGTTGATCAATTAGATCCTTTTATGAGAGTGGAAATTTTCCCTGGTCCTTAAAAGTACTAGGAATTTTTGTCATTGATTTCCATTTTAATTAACTATGATCAGACAATTGATTATCCATGATGTAAAACTGATGACATATGGTGAATATTCACACCGCATATGAAAATAATGAATATTTTAGATCCTTAGGCATAACACTGCATATGTTAGTCATTTGTGCTGTTCAAGACTATTTTTTTTTCTTTAAATATATATTTTTATTTTTTAAAGATACTTAGATTACAGAAACTTTACACAAAATATATAGGGATTCCCATTAGTATGACACATTCATTCCAATTGATAAATGCATTCTGGAGCATTGCCGTTGAGCATAGACCATAGCTCACATTGTAGTTTACACTCTCTCCCACACAATTCTGCAGGCTATGGGAAGATATATAATGGCATATATCTGTCATTCCAATGCCATTCAAGATGATTCCCAAGTCCTGAAAAAGCCCCACATTACACCTGTCTTTCCCTATCCCTACCCCTGGACCCTCCAGTGGTCACTGCCTCCACATCAATGCTGTAATTTCTTCAATTGCTAGAATCACAACAACTCGATTGTAGAATACCAGTAAGTCCACTCTATTCCATAGTTCATTCCCTAATCCTGAGGATTCTGGGATGGTGATATCCACTCCACCTCTAATTGAGAGGAGGCTTGGATTCCATAAACTAATGGATGGAACTCTCTTGCTTGCATTTGTTGGCTCTCTCATTTCCTTGGTATGGTGGTTGTGAATCCTCACCTCCTTGTTAGTTGTCCTGGGTGAATCCAATGAACTGGAGAGAAGGTGTTACAACTCCACTAAGGCTCAGGGCCCAGCTGGCACATGGACAGCCCAAAGATTCCAGTCTCTTGGACATATACCTACCAACTCCAGCACCAAGGATAGGTTCAAATAGAAGGGACAGATAAGCCATGTGTAGGGAAGCCATAACTGAGTCCAACTCTGTCACTCTCAGAAGCACAAACTCCCAAATAGGGCCCAAAATTTGGCAAAGCACCAAACTCCAGTGCCATCTGCCCTGACCATAGAACCTGGCTGTCTCCAAAGCGCTCAGGAACCCCACTCTTTGAAGTAGTATCCACTTTGGCAGTCTATGAGATTCTGCTGAGATGGGTATAAGCATTACTTCTGGGATGACCTCCCGACTCACTTTGAAGTCTCTTCACCATATAAACTCATTTGTCTTTACCTTTTCCCCCTTTATTCGAGGTCTTTTTCCAGTTGCATTGCTAGTTGGTACTTGACAGTAGTCCCACAGTGCCAGGGAAGCTCATCCTTGGGAGTCATGTCCCATGGTGGGATTGAGTTTTTCTCATAATTTATATGTTGACTGAATTGTATTTAGAGCTCCAATTTTAATTGTGGCTGTTTAAAGTTAATTTGTTACATAACTTTGTGCAGTATATATTTTAAAGAAATGTTAGTGAGCACATACAAATTTGAAACTGTTAGGTGTTTTTATTGCATTGAACCATTTATCATGATGCAAAATTGCTCTTAGCATTTTGTTATACTTATTGTGTTAAGGCCTACAATTATTGAAAAGGGTATGGCCATTCAGCCATACCAGATATCTTTTGGCTTGTGTATTCATTATTTAATTTTACTATGGTTTTCACATTTTATTTTCAACACATATGTTCCTTTTTCTTTAAATTTAATTTCTTATCAAGAACATAGATTTAGATTGTATATATTTTAACCACTGACAATCTTTTTCTTTGATTTGGATATTTTAGCTTATTTATATAAAATATAATCACAAGTTCATGTTGAATTTGTTTTCTATCATTTTTGTTTTAGTTTCCTAACTGCTAAAATATATCCCATAAAATGGGTTGGCTTAACAAGAATTCATTGACTCATGGCTTCAGAGTCTTCAAGACTGGCTTCCTCTCAAGCTCAGTATCTTCTGGATAGTCAGCAATCTTTGGGGTTCCTTGGCATTTCTATCACAGTGAAATGTTTTCTCCATTTTCTTCCAGGTACAATTAAATTCCAGCTTCTAAGTTCTCCCATTGTCTTTTACTCTTTGTGGCCTTCTTACATCCCAGTAAGAGGATGAAGACCCACACAAATTCAGTTGGCTCACACATCAATTGATGCAGTCTCATCAAAAGTTCTCATTTACTATGGATTCACACACACAGGAATTGATTAAGATTAAGAACATGATTTTCTGCAGTAGATAATTCCATGCCACCTCAATATAATTTTGTTTGACATTTTCCCATCTGTTTATTTGTCCTATTTTTTCTAATGGATTAATAAAATATATTTTACTTTATTATTCTTCTTCATCTAGGAGTGATTTAGTCAAAAATCATGTTTCTCATTTTTAGATATTATACTAGGCATTTCAAGAATCATCTTCCACTCATTTCTGTCTGGCTTAATTTAGTATTTTCACAACTTCCATAATGAATACATTCAATCCTCACAGACCATGCCATTCCGTGATATTGAATGAGTTTAAACTAAAATGTTTTCCCCTTATCTTCAAGAAATTCTGTTAATATTTTATATATCATAAGACTGGCAGCATTGCATTTTTCCCTGCTTTTATTCATTTGTATATGTCTTAATTTGTTTTGGTCTCAAAATCCCCATGATGTATCATTTTTCACTTTTGTTGTTGGTTTTTATGACTACTCTTGAACTACAGAAAAATAAAATTAAGGAGTTTGTTCTCTTTGTATCTGACTGCATTTATGCAGCATACACCTATCAGATTATTCCCTTTGTTGTATCACTAGGTTTATATTTCATTGCTAGGAGTATTTGCATATGTGAATAGTCACTTGCTATTTATCCATTTTCTTAAAATGATCATTTTGATCATTACCAGATTTTGGCTATTAGGAAAGAAAATCTCCTATGAAAGTGGTTATGTCATTTGTTCAAAATAAGCAAACTTTCTCTTTTGTATGTAGAAGAGAAAATACAAGATAATAAAACAGATGTATGTTTTGACATAGTAGGAATTAACAAGTTGTTTCCAAAGTGGGAACACCATTTCACACTCTCACTCCCTACATACAGGAATTCAATCCTTTCATATACAGGTCAAAATTTGTACCCAGATTCCTTAAAATATGAACAAATCTAGTAGGTGTGTAATGGTATCACACAGAGTTTTCAATCTTCATTTTCAGTATAAATATTCATGCTGAGTAAATTTCCATAAGCTCACCAGGCAATTAAATATTTTCTTTGTGAAATACTTCTTCAATTATTTTGTTCATTTTATTATTGGATTTGTCATAAGAGTTGTTCACATACTGGATAAGAATTAATTGTTATATGAATTATTTCTAATTACTTCTAATCCAATCCATGGCTTCTTTTTTATCTCAATAATAGTGTCAGTCAATGAACACAAGGTTCACTATTTTATTAAATGTAATTTCATTTCTTTTTATCTTATTTGTAGTGTCTTTATAACTATGATTCATAAATGCTTGCCTGTTCCAAGGCAAGAAAACCCTCTATTGAATTCTTATTTTTTCACTTTTCATTTGCATGTTCTTATATTACTTTTCTCAACAGGCAAACATATTTTCCTGTCTTCAACATCATATAGATACTTAAGAATTTGAGAAGTATGGAAAAGTTTTTTGTTTGTTTTTTGTCAATACAGGTATCAATTTTTTTTCTCAACACAACTTTGAAGGGCACAGGTTGGAGTGGCCATGAAACCAAAGAATGCACTAGACAATGGTTAGACATGAATTTTATTGGGACTTACAAACAGAAGAGAATATTTGATTGTGGCTGGTCAAAGAGTGAATGAAGGTGCTCCACAAATGATGGATGATATAAAAGGGGTTTCAGAACATGGACATTCCATAAGGTATAAGGAACAGTTTCTGCTATGGTCACATGAAGCATACACATGGGGTCTGGTGATGTTTTCTCTATGCTCATAGGAAAGACATTTACTGCTTTGGGGAGATTATATTTTATGATAAGCATCTGTATATTATCTCCCCTTGGAGAGGGTTAATAACCTTTAGCTTACATCTAGGTCATGAAGGCAGTTATGTGCTGGGGAATTGGGGGCCTGGATCTCCACAATCCACCCCCATGTAGTGGCCTACATTGACCATAGGACAAGCATTGTGTCTACATTGCATAGCAACAGTATAAAAGACAATTGCAGTTCCACCTGGCACAAAAATGGCAAATGGGTAGAACCACGAGGGGGCATGTCTTACTTTATATCTAATTTTGATAGTAAAATTAAACAACTCAGGAGGTAACCACCCCACATCATGGATTCTCTCTTATCATTCCATACAGACCGGGGCAATGCGATCTAGGGTGACAGACTCAGCCATTAACCATCCTAAACCATTATATAGAGTGTATCCTAATAAAAGCCTAGGCTTATTCACCTGTTCCCTCAAAAGGGAATAATATGAATCTCATTGAATGACAGCAGCTGGATTTCAGTCTTAAAAGAGAAGGTCTTGTTTCAAACTTGTTGATGGGTCATATTCTGCCATGCCAGCAAGGTTTTCCACACTGTCCAACTTATAAGAGTTATGGCCCAAAGAAGGTCAGTAGCACCCAAAGATGGTATGTCTGTGCAAACCCAACATTGGTTTCAATTGTAAGCATGGGTTACTGCTGAAGTGCACTGTACAGAAGTATTGGCTAGAGTACTATGGGTGAAAAGAAAGATGTTTATGGGGAAAAATAAGGGGCAGATCATGCTGGTCTAATGGTATACAAGCTGTCCACAAAGAGATACATAGTGCCCAGCTGTTTTGGCTCTATTCTGAACAGTTACCTTCCCTGTTTCAATTACAATCATGCCTCAACTTCCCCCTCAGGGAGTTCACACTCTTATTCTTAAGAGGGAGCTGAGGGGCAGTAGTTATTCTTCTCTACCTGTTTCCTGGTGATAAAGGGCAGTGGACCATGCCTGATGAGGTGTGAGCCTTTCTGGGTATTATTTGAGGGAATTTGGGTTCAGCGCCATGGTTGGAACTGGATGAAATCCCTGCATGACTAATACCTTGTTCTGGAAGGTGTTGATTCTGGAAGAAATAAATTAAATTAGAATTTTGAAGATACGTTTTCTTACTAAAAGGATAAAGAAAAGAGTGATAAGTGGCCTCAAAAAGGTGGCCAGCCAAGATATACTCACCCATGGGAATGAAAAAGGACAGGTAGCTCCAGAGGCTACATCCTCTGGATGTACAACCAAGCTTATGGGCTTGATCTTGTAAGATTCAAATGCTGTCTAGGAAACTTCCACTCCCAGTTCCCACAGTGGTGATTATGCCTAGGACAGCTAGGATACTTATGAGAGGAAGTACTGTTCTAGACATAAATTCACAAAGACATTATAGGCAACAACAAGATAAGTATATGGTAAGCAAAATAAAGACAATACTTAAGATATCCTTTCTTTTATCATATAGGAACATTCATTAATTACTTAGAAAATGAATTTAGTTTACAGACTTTTAACATTTTCAATATCCTTCTACATATGATGTAGAATAGAAGAAATATTATTATATTCATCAGGTATATAGGTGCAGCACTTAATCAATGCACTAATCAATGCACAAGTTACTCTTTGAGCTGCAGTTAATAAATCTAAGTCCTAGTTGCAGTACTGTACATGTTATCTTTCCATGGAAGCAGGCCACAATGCTAATTGTGTCTGTTTAGGTTCTACTCACAGTACTTTGGTAATTATTGTTCCACTTGGTATATCCTCCACACAGCCAGCATGCTGCAGTACCATTGGCCCTGGAAGGGAAGCTCTGATGTTTCACCTGCCTGGTGCATAGCACCCTTCAGCACTATGAAAAAGAGCCAGTTTGAGGCAATGTCCATTGATAATCTGGCCATATCGAGCCATTGCCAGCAGCTGTTGTAGGAGTCTGAAACTGCAATGTACTTTCCATCAACTTCAGGAACCATGTCCAGATGTGGTATATACTTTTACTATTTAGGGGTTATAGTGACTAATTTAGCCAATAACTCAAATGAAGAGACACTGTGTAGGGTCCTGGAGGCCTGGTTTGAGCGCACAAGAGAGTTTGACAATACTGAAGTTTATCTCTGAATTTTTAAACAATTTCTAAACTCTTCCAATGCAGTTTATAACATATTAAATGAATTGAACTAATTTTAGTACTTTATTTACATTTTACTTCTACATCTTTACTATGATTATATTAATTAACAGGTATTTTAGTTTAGCAGTATAGGGAAAACTACTTTCTTTATGAAAACCTAAGATTCCCAATGGAATCAAGATTATTTTCCCCCTACCACCACTTAATATGCAGACTGAGGTGGCCTCTGTTTCCTTGTTACAAAGTTACATTTTGTTAACAATATCAATTCAGGTTTCTATTTAACTATGGCATCTTGGTTCTAGCCATTTAACTACTTCAGTTTAGACAGTGTTTTTACAAACTTCTTATAATTAAGCATAAATTACCTTTTGTTTTTAATATTAACTCCTGATTTCTATTTAATAATGATTTCTCAGAATAAGACCCTTACATTATAATTTTTCAGTTTAGAAAACGTTTTTACAACATAAAAACTACCCATAACTATCCATAACCATATAGACTATAGTTACTACATCACAAGAAAACTTCACCTTTACAAAAAACATTCTCTTACTTAATGCTACTTTGTACAATACCTTCTAAAACTTTCTATATACATTAAGCCTTGTCTTACATATTTCCATCCTGATTTTATGAAAATCAGCCCTCTTAGGACAAAACACATTTCTTTAAACAAACTTATAAAAGTTTAGTCAGCATTGATGATGAATTCACTTCTGTAATCTTTTACTTTTTTTCTATATCCATTTAAGTCTCATAAACCTCTTATTTTTCTGTGAAGAAAAAAAAATTCATTCAATTTAGGCAAAATAATTTTTAAAAAGAGGTTAAACAAGCCTTCTAGTCACTGAAATTGTGGGTCAATAAATTCCTTTCATTATGCCAAAAAAAAAAAAATATAAAAGAGGTTTGTAATAATTTCATTAGTCAAAAACTTACAATTTTTGTCATCTTAAAGACTTAACAGACTTAATACTACCTTATTTCATTAGTATCCATATAAACTTAGGGAGATTACACCTAAGCTAAATAAAATTGAAAATATTATAGTTTATGCAAGAAATGTTCTTTTTTCTTCTTTTCCCCACAGGAGGTTTTAACCTATTTTCTCTTTAGTAAATTTTTAAAATTGTGAATAACTTTAAAGCATACTGACTGCCAAGTTGTGAAATATATTATAATTGTTTAATTTTTTAAAATTTTCATTTAGAAAAAGCTTTTCAGAATTTTCAAGGATTTTTTCTTCACTTACTGAAATTTTGCCATTGGATTATTACTGCCATCTTAAAAGTTGTTAAAATTTAATTGGGGAATTACAGGACAGACTATACAAAACAAGTTTTATATTGCAAAATCCCCTCTGTCCTTATCATTATAATTTCTAGGCCTAGTAGACAGAATTCTAGACTAAACTGACAACCCCTCTCTCTTTCCACACCCAGCCCATTCCCTGAATATGTACAACTGGTTTTAATGAGTCACTGGGATTCAGTTAAGGTTAGGAGAAGACCCAGGGGCAGACAGGCTATTTAAAGATTATGGGAGACTTCAGTAAAAACTTTTTTGTTTCTTTCCTTTAAAGTTTTTTTATTCACATTTTATTTGACTTTATATCCTGTTTGACTTCTCCAATATGAGCTTCAGAATTAGTCATTTACCTATATAAATACCCATTTAATTTTAACAATTTGAATAGAGTTCTTTTAATAATTTTCATTTGTTAATATAATATTACATAATATTACCATCTGGAGGTGTGAAAATATACACTGAACAAACAGATGAATGCAAAAAGAATTAAGACACACCAACAGAAAAAAAAACTCACTAATTTAACTCATAGTTCTCACTCTGCTCTGGCTGTGTCCAAGCTCTCCATCATTTCACATCTCTGATTTTTACTGCATTTAGTATCACCTCTGAAATTACTGTTGCCTGTAATATGCAAGCTCATTCTTGGAAACAATTTTATTAATAACCAGCAACCACTTAGGAATGCTTGAACTGTATAAACCTAGTTAAGCACTAACTTAGCAGTTAAAACAGATAGACATTTAACACATATATTCTGGATTATGCTTCAGAAGTATACTTGGACTCAAAGCTCAGGAGTAAGCTATTGATTAAAAACTGAAAGTTCTTGTTAACACCTTGATAAAAATTCTGATGAAAATAAATTGTGAATAAAACTTAAAACATTGTCAAAATAGCATCCCATTAAACTCTTGCAGTTTACATAATTTTGCAATACGACTGATCATAAACTCAGTGCAGGTGATTGGTTAAGGAATCTTTCATTTTTGCCTGTATTAGGTGCATTCCCTTTCTAACTTTAACTTTCCTTCTAAGTGGCACACAGAGGCCTTAGCCACTTCTTCTGCCTTGGTAGCCACCCACATGTCTCCTAACAGGGGCCATACTATAGCTGCCACTCTCTGGCAGACTTCTTTTCCCTATTTAACTGCAGTTGCTCTGTTATCTGCTGTAGCACAGCAGCATACCTCCTGGAGGCTTTTGGGCATCCCTGTATTTTCCCAGTGGTCCCCACTCATCCTGGAGTGCAGCCATTCCTTCCCATATGGATGTATAGGCCAACCAGGGATTTCTCCCACAGATTCTCCTTTCCCTGTGCTCATGACCATTATTGCCAGGGTTCTATCAGTCTTCTGGCTGTAGTTTGCCAATTGTTACAACCCTACTCTGGAAATGCACAAGTTGCTGAAGCCAAAGACCAAAGACCAAAGAACACACCTGGCATT
This sequence comes from Cabassous unicinctus, assembly GCA_029593785.1. Lineage (NCBI taxonomy): Eukaryota > Metazoa > Chordata > Mammalia > Cingulata > Chlamyphoridae > Cabassous > Cabassous unicinctus. Next base: position 19,761 of record JAQZBX010029033.1, read on the forward strand.
TAGTCAAGAATAAGCTTTATTGGGACTTATGGACAGGAGAAAAACTCTGATGGCAGTGGTTCAGAGAATGAAGGTAGCACTCTGCAATGAGATGAGAAAATGAGGGGTGATATAAAAGGGTTTCAGAACAAGGGCATTCCATAGGGTATGAGAACACAGTTCCTGTTAAGATCGCATGAAGTTTAAACAAGGGGTGTGGTGATATTTTCAGTATGCTCCCAGGAAGGATGTTTACCAAGGTTGTTTACTGCTTTGGGAAGATTATACCTATGATAACAGCTATGCATTCTATTCCCTCTGGGGAGGGTTAACACTTAACCTATCCTTAGGTAACACAGGCAGCTATGTGCTGAAGGCTTGGGGGGGGGTGAATCAATTTAGGGCATTTGATTGGGCTATGTCAGTGAGGTGATACACAGTTTGGGTCTCTGCCCTCATACTGGGTCTTATATAAATGGAGACACAGAGAAAGACACACAGAAATGGGAGCTCTGCCATTTTTACCAAGACATGTGAGAGGGAAGAATTAAGGATTGCTTACAGCTGAAGCTGAAGCACAGAGGCACCAAGAAGCTGGGTCCATGAAACAGCTTCCGGCTGAAGGGATGATAAGCCTGCAGCAGAAATCAGAGACCTCAACACAGACTGCGCCATTTTGTCTTGCCACATGGTAGGACACCAGGATTACTACCAGTATCTGATTTTGATAAGACAGAATCTCTAGTGGTGCCTTGATTTAGACATTTCATAGCCTCAGATGTGTAATTTTTTCCCCTATTAAAATTCCCGTTATAAAAGCCAACTCACTTTTGGTACTTTACATAAGCAGCCCTTTGGCAAACTAAGACAAAGAGCTTTGTGAAACATCAGATATATAACAGATTATCCAGAAAGACACGTGTAAGTGCCTGCCAGGATACATGTTCAGAAAAGACATACGAATATGCTAAATTTTCACCTTGGGCTATACATAGACTCAAAACATAAGAACTGAAGACTATAGCAGAGTTATAAAAAGCTTGGCTAAGAAATGAAGGACTGTTCCAACCTAGCACCAACTTGAAAAGAACAGGAGAGCTTTCTCTTTGCTCCTTCTCCTTCTCTTTCTTCTTTTTTTTCTGTCTTGGTTCTAGGTGTTTAGAGGAATCTCTGGCCAGATACTAACATATCACCAAAAAAAAGGAGCAGAGATGTCAAAGACTACACGCAACAAACATAGGACTGTTTGACAAAAACAGTGAAACAATGTAAAGTATGAACTACAATTAATGATGAAACTAAAATAATGTTTCGTCAATTACTTCAGATATATCACTCTAATGCATATTGTTAATAATAGGGAAAGTTGCATATGTGAAAGGGGGTATAAGATAGTTCTGCAAGATTTCTCTATAAACCTACAACTTCTCTTTAAAAAAAAGAATTAGTGAACAAATGATGTCATCCAATGAACTAAAAGATGCCCTGATGAATGTCTCACTTTATAAACAGTGAAAAAACACAGAATAATTTTTCTTAAAACCAATCTCAGATATGCATGGTAGTTTGTGTGATCCAAGGCAGTGGTTTGGTGACACGAGTCTATTCTAAGGCAGGCCTCTGAGATATGATTGAAACATAATGACAGTTTTGCAACCTGCACATCCAATATGGGTCATTGAAGGAAGATTGACTCATAGGGGTAGCTGTGTGGTCTGCAAGTGTTCCAATTAGTGTGTCTCAGGATTAAATAGTGGTTTATGTAAATGAAAATATTGGATGGCTTTGTTAATGAACTTTTCCTGGATCCATAGAAGACTGACTCAGGACAAAGGTATGAATCCCTGAACTTGGAAGTTCCATGGGGCAGAAAAGCAATGAATTAACGGTGTCTGAATTAAGAGAATTCACAGTGCTGAAATTTGCAGTGAAAAGGCAAAGCAGAGTGCAGGGGCTGGAGCTGAGCTGATTATAGCTAACAGGGAGAAAAAGGACTGTAAGTAAAAATATGAGGAGGATCCGGGCAAGATGGCATTGGTTTAAGTGTGGACTCACCATCTCTCTCACAAAAAATGGCTGAGTGGGCGCCAGATCCTGCCTGAGTGAGCTGTTTTGGGAACCCAAAGAGCAGAAGGCTTAAGGGCATCCATCTGGAGAGAGCTGGACAAAGAGTTAAATTGCTCAAGATAAAACCCTGAGTTTCTTTCATCTAAGGCTGGAAACTGTGGGAAGGCTAAACCCCACTCTCAAGGTAAAACCACTGCAAGCTCTGAGTCCTGACTCCCACTGGCCACCCAGCAGGAGGGAGTATTCTCCAAGAGTGGGAGGGTTCTGGTGAAGGGTGGAGAAGGGTTTCCTTTCTGTGGGTTTGGTTGCCTGGACCCCCTTTAAGCCTTAAGGAACATACAACTTGGCTCAAGGTAACACAAGGAAAAGGGAAGAGGCAAATCTGCTGGGGCAGCCTGATTTACCTAACTCCCCTGGGATAGAGAAATTTGGCTGGAGGAGGGTGGAGTCAGGCAATTGACTAGAGCTCTACCTAAAACTATCAAAATTTCAAATCCCTTAAGGGAGGCAGGCAGTAGGAAGTGCTTAATAAGCTTCCAAGAGCCTATTTAGGGTTCCCTGGGAGGAGAGGGTGGTCCAGAAGAGGGTTGAGAGTCATTTATCTACAGTGAGTTCAGTCACCAGGGTCCCATTTGAATTTCAAAATGGAACTAAACCAGACCAGGAGAGGTGAAGGGGAATCCCATCACACAAGCTCTTGCATCCTGCTGCTCTGGGAGAGAAAGCAATAAGAATATAAAAGGGACAGGGACAGACTCCTAATCAGCAGGAATTTATCCAACTGTAAAGAGTCAACCTGCACAAGGGAAAGTGACTGGATAGCTTTCTGAAGAGAAACAAGAAAATTTAGTTCAGTGGAGGAGTTTCCACCTTGAATATACAAGGTCTGTGGTTCAATTCCTGGCTACTCTTAGAGTAGTGATCCACCAGGATATGAAATCCAGCAGATAGACATTATTCTTCTATTAGCTTCTATTTAGTCTCTTATGTTTCCTAAAAAAAGTTACTTTCTTTAAAAGTTTAACTTACTTTCTCGATAAAACCTGCTTCAAAACCTGCAGAGAGAAGGCTGCGGGGTTAATGCTTGATGAACACCAGCAGCTTGAGAAGCTCCTCAAAGGTCTAAGAGGGAAGGCTGTTCTTCCGTAGTTTTTGTTTGACTGATTGCTTGAGTGTTTGGGGTTTTTTTTCTTATTATTTTGCTTTCCTCTTTCTCCCCCCTCCCCTTTTTTTGTTTCTTTAATTAGGTGCTGAAGACTTTTTTCTTGTTTGCTCTTCCTTGATTTCCCTTTTTCTGTATATACCAATTTTGTCCACCAATGCTAGCTCTTTTACTTCCTTCATCTTTCTATCTTCTGTTTTCTGTTGTTGCTCTTACATTTCAACTCTCTTTATTTAGTCCTCAGGGTTTCTGTTTTTTATTTCTATCTCATCTATTCTGTTTTCTTTCATTAACTTTTTATCTTTTTGTCCTTTCTTTTCTCTTTCCCTCTCTCCTTATGATCCTGGCCCTTTAATTCATTCTATATATTTTTCTCTATTTGGTTTCACATTTCATCATAGGTACTTGACTTTTTTATTCCTATTACTCTAGACTGCTTACATGAGTTAAATATTCATTTTCTAAGGTCTTCTATGGTTCCTCTTCTAACTTTTATTATTACTATTATCCATTTTCTTCTCTTACCTCTTTCACTTTCTCTGACCCTAATCATTTTCCTTCAAGGGAACATAGAAACAGCAAGGAAATAGAAGAAGAACAAAGTGTCAAAGGGAAAACTTAACACACACACAAAAACAGCAGCTAAATAAAACCCAAGAGTAGAGAGAGAAGCTAATCAACTGAATAAATCTATTAAGATAAAAAGATGACCAGACAGCAACCAAAAATTACATACATACCAAGAAACAGGAGGACATGGCCCAGTCCAATGAACAACCCAGAAACCAGGAAGAGATAAAAACATCAAACAACTAATCAACTCTGTCCAAACAAATATCATGGACCAACTTAATGAAGTGAAGGAAGAGATTAAGGTTACTTAGAAGACACTGGGAGAACATACTGTAGAAATTGTAAACATACATAGAAAGATAATGGATATGATGGTGATGAAAGGCATAACTCAAGTTATGGCAGAATCACAAAACAGCAGATTTGAAAAGGCAGAGGAAAGAATTAGCAATGTGGAAGACAGTACATCTGAAATCAAACAGATAGTAGAACAGATAGATAAAAAGGTAGAAAAAATCCAGGAGAGACTTAAGGATTTGAACGACAATACAAAATGCACAATTATACACATTATAGGCATCCCAGAGGGAGAAGAGAAGGGAAAGGGGACAGAAGGAGTTTTGGAGGAAATAATGGTTGAAAACATACGGACGCTATTGAGGGGGCTGGATGTACATATCAAGGAAGCACAGTGCACCCCAAAGAGTATAAATCCCAACAGGCCTACTCTAAGACCTATACAGGTCAAACTGTCAAATGCTCAAAAAAAAAAAAAAGGGAAAATACTGAAGGCAGCAAGAGAAAAGAGAATCATCACATATAAGGGAAACTCAATAAGATTAAGTGCTGATTTCTGATCTGAAACCATGGAGGCAAGAAGGCAGTGCTATGACACAGTTAAGGTAATAAAAGAAAAAAAAATTCTAGCCAAAAACTCTCTATCCAGCAAAGATGGCATTAAAAAATGATGGAGAGTTTAAAATATTCACAGATAAACAGAAATTAAGAAAGCATGCCAATAAGAAATCTGCTTTACAAGAAATAATAAAGGGAGTTCTGCAGGTTGAAAGGAAAAACCAGGAGAGAGAGAGTTGGAGGAGAGTTAAAGAACAACTAAAAAGACAAGTAGAAAATAAAAACAACATATGACAGACATAAATCCAAAGAAAACATGGCTAATATAGGTAATTCCTTGAAAGTAAGAACACTGAATGTAAATTAATTAAACTCATCATTCAAGAGACACAGACTGGTAGTATGGATAAGGAAATATGACTTATCTATATGCTGTCTACAAGAAACCAACCTTAGACCCAGGGATTCAAGGATGCTGAATGTGAATGGCTGGAAAACAATCTTACAAGCAAACAATAACCTAAACAGGATGGGAGAAGCTATACTAATATCTGATAAAATAGACTTTAAATGGAAAACTATTGTAAGAGACAAAGATGGACACTAAAAGGGGTAATTTTTCAAGAAGAAAGAACAACCATAAACATATATGCACCTAACAGGGGTGCCTCAAAATACATGAGGCAAACACTGGAAAACCTAAGTGGAGAAATAGATGCCTCTACAATTATAGTGGGGGAATTTAATACACCATTATCTCCATTAGACAGAACATCTCAACAGAAAATCAATAAAACAATAAAGAGTTTGAGTGATACATTACAGGATCTGGACCTAATAGACATATGCAGAGCACTACACCCACACACAGCGGGGTATACATTCTTGAGGGCACATGGATCATTTTCCAAGATAGACCACAAGCTAGGCCACAGAAAAATTCTCAGTGAACTCAGAAAGATTGAAATCATATGAAGTAATTTCTCTGAACACAATAGAATGAAGCTGGAAATCAGTAAGGGCCAGAGAACCAGAAGAGGCAAAAGATATGGAATTTAACAATGCAATCTTAGACAAACAATGGGTCAAGGAGGAAATTTTAAAAGAAATCAGTAATATCCTTGAAATGAATGAAATGGATAACACAACATATCAAAACCTATGGGATGCAACAAAAGCTGTACTGAGAGGGAAATTCATAGCCATAAATGCATATATCAAAAAAGAAGAAAGAGCTAAAAGAGAAGACCTAACAGCACACCTGGAAGAATTAGAAAAAGAACAACAAACTAACTCCGAAGAAGTAGAAAGAACAAAATAAGAAATTAGAGCAGACCTAAATGAAATGAAAAATAAGAAAACACTAGAAAAAATAAACATAACCAGAAGCTGATTCTTTCAGAAAATCAATAAAATTGACAAACCCTTAGCTAGACTAACAAAGAAAAAAAGAGAAAGATGAAAATACACAAATTAAGAAATGAGGAAGGGGATATCACTAGTGACCCCACAGGAATAAATAATATCATAAGAGGATACATTGAAAAATTTTATGACAACAAGAAGAATAATTTAGAGGAAATGGACAAATTCTTAGAAACCCCCAAGCACCCTACACTGATGAAAGAAGAAATTGAAATTTACAGACCAATTACAATTAATGAAATTTAATTTGTCATCAAAAACTTCCCAACCAAGTTGAACACAGGTCTACATGGTTTCACAGGTGAATTCTACCAAACATTCCTGAAAGAATTTACACCAATCCTGCTTCAATTCTTCCAAAAAATAGAAGGAGAAGAAACATTGCCTAACTCACTCTATGATGCCAACATTCTTCTAATACCAAAGATGCCACAAGAAAGTAAAATTACAGACCAATCATTCTAATGAACCTAGATGCAAAAATCCTCAACAAAATACTTGCTAATCATATTCAACAACACATCAACTGAACTATACACCATGACAAAGTGGGTTTCACCCATAATATGCAAGGATGGTTCAACATAAGAAAATCAATCAATGTAATACAGCACATAAACAGACCAAAAGAAAAAAAAATTGCATGATCATTTCTATAGATGCAGAAAAAGCATTCAACAAAATACAGCACCCTTTCCTGATAAATACACTGCAAAGGATAGGAATGGAAGGAAATTTCCTCAACATGATAAAGGGTATAAATGAAAAACACACAGCTAAAATCATATACAATGGTGAAATCCTAAAACCTTTAACTCTAAGATCAGGAAGAAGACAAGGATGCCCACTATCACTGCTCCTATTTAACATTGTGTAAGAAGTACTTCCTCTAGCACACAGGCAAGAAAAAAATATAAAAGGTATCCAAATTGGAAAGGAAGAAGTTAAAATTTCACTATTTGCATAGGACATGATCCTATATATAGAAAGCCCTGAGAAATCTACAACAAAGCTTCTAGAACTTATAAATGAGTTCAGTAAAATCTCAGGTTATAAGATCAATGCACAAAAATCAGTAGCATTTCTGTACACCACTGATGAGCAATCTGATGAGGAAATCAAGAAAAAAAATACCATTTACAATAGCAACTAAAGGAATCAAATACCTAGGAATAATTTAACTAAAGATGTAAATGACTTTTACAATGAAAACTACACAGCACTGTTAAAAGAAATCAAAGAAGACTTAAATAAATGGAAAAATATTCCTTGTTCATGGATGGAAAGACTAAACATCATTAAGATTTCTATCCTACCCAAACTAATCTACAGATTTAATGCAATCCCATTATAAATCAACACTGTATTTTTTAAGGAACTGGAAAAACTCACTACAAAATATATTTGGAAAGGTAAGAGGCCCTGAATTGCCAAAGAAATATTGAAAAAGAACAATGAAATTGGAGGAGTCACACTACCTGACTTTAAAGCATACTGCAAAGCTACCATGGTCAAAACAGCACAAGGATAGACATAACAACCAAAGGAACAGAATTGAGAGTTCTGATATAGATCCTCTCTTATACAGTCATCTGATATTCAACAAGGCCTCCTAGCTTACTCAATTGGGAGAGAATGGCCTCTTCAACAAATGGTGCTTGGAGAACTGGATATCCATATCCAAAAGAATGATAGAGGAA
>JAQZBX010029034.1:9298-27587 GCA_029593785.1 Cabassous unicinctus
ATTCACTATTTACCTCTCCCTCCTTATTTGAAGAACACATGGGTTTCACAAATTCACCCACAACCCCTCCAAAATCTTTGTCATATTCAGTTTCCGTTTTTACCTGCTGGCCTAACTCACCTGTAAGCTCACAGGTAATCATTCTGTTTTTCAAATTGTGCACTTGGCACCTGCCTCCACGTGGGTGCTCTTGTGGTTAGCTGTTTCTGCAAGTTATATGGTTACACTGGGAAATAATCTTTTCCTACTTCATGATGTCAATGAAGCTAAACTACACTCAGTACCAAGTAGAAAGAACAGAGCAGGTTTGTTGTTCCTTCACTAATCTAATTTGATTAAGACAAGTTCAGCTCCATGCCAGCCTTCTTCGTGTATATGTTTGGGCCTTAATTTTGACCTTGGAAATAGAGGGACGGTTATGAACCAATGCCTCCAAGCACCTCAAAGCTGGCTGTGAGGGTAAAAGAAGTTAATGTACGTGAAAGTGCCCCCAAAGAAGGTGGAATACTAAAAATGTAAGGTCTTATCATGGGAAGTAGTGGCATCGCCGCTTCTCTATTGACCCCTGCCTTCTGACTTGCCCCAAGAATCCCTTCTACGCATACCTCAGTCTCCAATGCATTTCCCTTTCTCTCTGACTTCCATTGCCACACTCACCACTGTTTCTCATTTCCCGCTTTTCCAAAATGCTCTTCCTGTGTGCTTTTGCAGCATCCTTTGTTTTCCCCCACCATGGCACTTGGCACTGCTGCAACTTCTTATTTACTAATTTATATTCCACACTAGACTCTAATAAGTCTGAGTATGCCTCCACTTTGTTCTGGAGCAGATAGGTGCTAGATTAAACCTTGGATATTTGTTAAATGATTGAATTGTTGATCTCAACTCTAAGTATGTGAAATAAGACCAAATACTTCTTGTATATCTATGATGTCTCAGGTAATTTACGTCTTACTTCATGTAAAAATCACAAAAGCCCCATGATGTAGAAGTTGTTGTTAACATCCCTCTTTTATAGTTGAGGAATCTGAGGCACAGAAAGCTCACGTAAATTACTTAAGGTCAAAAATCAAGTACTACTGGTAAAGGTGATATTTGAATCCAGGAAGTGTGACTTCAGAACCCTCAGGCAATATTGAGATATTTCCTGATGGAACAACCACGTGGTTTGCAGTGACCATAGCTGCCAGCTTAGCCAAGCTTATGCCGAGCCTCTGCCTAACCCACGCCCTAAACCAGCCAGATCCCGATGGTGGTCTTAGTGTGGCAAAATGGAGGCAGGCTGGGCGGGGGGAGCTGTGGGCAGACCTGGACACAGCACAGGTGTTGTATCTGGAGCCCAGCTGGGGCACAAAAAGCAGTGCAGGAGCTGGTAGGGGGAGCAGTGTGGGTGAGAGATCCTCCACAGCCTTCATCATCCCACTTTACATTACAAGGCTTTCAACTCTTCAAAGCGCTCTCACATATTATCTCATGATTTTCACAGTAGTCAACTGGCATAAGCTGAGAAGGCGTTATTACCTGTATTTTACTGGTAAGGAAAACGAGTCTGAGAGTGGTTCAGAACTTGGTCTGACATGGCCAGGCTTGCCATGGGAGGTCCCTGAGATCAGATTCTAAGCCTTCTGCCTTGTCCCTGCAGTAGAATTTAATATGGGAAGGGAGTAAAGAGAGCCCCAGGACTGACTTTCAGGGGAACATCTTCAATCAGGAAGGAAGTGGAAGAAGAGGCTCTGAAAAGGAGATGAAAGGGACTGGTCAGAAATGTGAAAGGAGAACCAGGAAGGTGCTGGTGTAGAAGTCAAGGGGTGAGGGAGTCCCACCGTGGAAGTCATCAGGCATGACTGAAGCCTTGACGTCATTAGTTTTACTGGTTGACTGGGAGGCAACGTCCATATAGCCAAGGTTACTTTGTTGTAATGTAAACAAGACTTATTTTTAAAACACTAGCTCTGGGGAATGGATGTGGCTCAAGCAGTTGGGCACCTGCCTCCCACATGGGAGGTCCCTGGTTCAGTAGCTAGTACCTCCTAAAGTAGACGAGCAGATGCCACAATGAGCAGATACTGCAACAAGCACATGCTGCAACGGCCGCAACCAGCAGCAGCCACAACCAGCAGCCCTGCAACCAGCAGCTGCCACAACTGCTGCAACCAGAAGATAACACAGCCAGCAGACGATGCAGACAGCAGGGAGTGGATGTGGTTCAGGAGGTTGGGCACTCGCTTCCCACGTGGGAGGTCCTGGGTTCAATTCTTGGTGCCTCCTAGAGAAGACGAGCAGATGCAATGAGCTGACAGATGAGGGAGCCATCTTGGCAGGGGATGGGGAAGGGGAAGGATTACAAATAAATAAATCTTTAAAAAAAAAAAAGAACACTAGCTCTGAGATGTCATGTCTTTATTTTTATCTCGACTTTCTTCCCTGCAGTCTTTCCATGAATTAGAATTAAAAATTGTTTTGTATATTAGATTTATTTTATTATTTTTTTTTATTGTGGGTAAAAATCAAAATTTTCACAATACATACCAATATTTGTAAAATGATATATAAATACATATGCATATATGTGCATTTGTTTACATAAATGTTATTTGTTTTATATATATATATATATATATTTATTTATTTATTTTAAAGGTGCCTAGATTACCTAAATATTACTCAGAAATTTAGAATTAGAAATAAGATGTTTTCAACCTTGCACTTTGTGGGTTCCTCAGTCTTCTTCCCTCTAATCTGCTTTTTAACTTTGCAAATTGTTTTGCTCTGGTGACTGCTCTAAGACGCAGTCCCATTTGCAGTGAGGATGTGATGTACCTAGTTGGAATGGCAAGTCTTTAATGGAGTCATTGAATCCAGAGCAGGTACATAAAATATTACTTGTCTAAATGCTAAGAATCTTTATGGAATCTCCATTCTTCCTGCCAGAATTGACCATCACTACCAAACTTTTTATTTACCAGGATGAAAGCAGGCTGACTTGAAGAAGTGCTATCCTGGTTAACTTCACAGATAACTCTTTGGAAAAGTTGCAGGGTGAAAGGATACTTGGTCTGAGTGTTTCTCTGTACCTTAGCAGCATAACCTTCTGTGGTCAGAAATCTAAAAGTTTAATTTTGATGCTGGAAGTCCTTCAATTTTTGACTAAGCATCTCAGGTCAGTACTGATATATACAACCTTTATTGTACCCTATGCCTCAACTCCCTCCCCTTATGTGGAGAGCTTGGGGATTGTCCGCCTTGTGTCCAGGTTCCACACCATAGATTTGGTTTCAAATGGGCAATTTTGCCCCCCCCCAAAACATAATTGACCATACACTCCTAACTTTGAGGTGTGTCTAATTGCATCACCTTCATGAAATGCTTGCTGCCATTTTTTTCTGACTATGCAAATTATGCCTATTCTTTTTTTAAAAATAAAAAAAATACTTTAGATTACATAAATGTAACATACAGAATATAGGGAATTCCCATATGCCCCATTCCCTACCCCTTCCACACTTTCCCACATTTACAACATCCTTCATTAGTGTGGTACATTTGTTACAATTGATGAACACATATTGGGCATTGCCACTAAGCGTAGATTATAGTTTCCATTATAGTTTACACTCTGTGCTGCACAATTTTGTAAGTTATGACAAAATATATAATGGCCTGTATCCATCATTGCAATGTCATTCAGGACAATTCCAATGTCCCCAAAATGTCCCAAATGGCACCTGTTTTTCCCTCTCCCTCTTCTCAGAAACTCCAGTGGCCTCTGCATCCATATCAATGATAAAAGTTCTTCCATTGCTAGGATAACAGTAAGTCTATAGTAGAATAACAATAAGTCTACTCTAGTCCATTGTTCATTCCCCAATCCGGAGGATTCTGGCATGGTGATGCCCACTCCACCTCTAACTGAGAGGGAACTTAGATTCCATGGGGCAGATGGATGGGATTATCTTGCTTCCAGTTGCAGACTCTCTCTTTTCCTTAGGATGGGCATTGTCCATCATCATCTCCTTGCTGGTTGTCCTAAGTAAGTCCAATGAACTGGAGAGTATATGTTGCAACTCTTTTAAGATTCAGGGCCCAACTGATAGATGGACAGCCCAAAGATTTAAGTCTCTTGGACATACACCTATCAAGTCTAGTACTAAATATAGGTTCAAATAGAAAGGGCAGAAAAGCCATGTGTAGGGAAACCACAAATAACTCCAATTCTGTCACTCTGGGGAGTGTAAATTTCAAAGTAGGGCCCACTTGCAGGGCACCCATCCTGAGCTGTCAGCCCTGACTATAGTGTCTGGATGTCTCTAGAGCCCTCAGGAGCCCTGCTATTTGAGGCAATATTTACTGTGGCAGTCAATGAGATCTTGCTGAGATGTGCATAAGAGTAACATCTAGTTGACCTCCCAACTCACTTTGAAATCTCTTAGCTATAAAAACTCGTTTGTATTTACCATTTCCCCCTTTTGGTCAAGATCATTTTCCAGGTGCATTGCTAGTTGGCACTTGGTAATAATCCCTCAGTGCCAGGGAAGCACATCCCTGGGAGTCATGTCCCACACTGGGGGAAAGGAAATGCATTCATATGCTGAGTTTGGCTTAAAGAGAGGCCACATTTGAGCAACAAGGAGGCTCTCAGGAGGTAACTCTTAGGCAACATACAATACTAGACTAAGTTTCAATTTCAAAGGAAAAGGTTCATGAATACAGTCATCAATATCAGGGACCTGTCAATGATCCCTCCTCCTTCACTAGGCACTGCCTCTGTACTCAGGGGATTCTTGCTGTCCCATTAGAGAATGTGGCAGAGCTCCCCAGGAAGGGAATTTGATATTCTTTTGGTTATTGTGTGGACCTCCACCCACCATGGCAATGTCCCATGAACACTTGAACACATTCATATGCCCTAGCAGTATGCCCCAGGTGAACCTCTTCCCATGCATCCCCCATCATTGACACCCCACACCAACGATCTTCCCCTGCCACAGTTGTGACCCTTTTGTCATCCAAAACTTCTTCAAAACTGAAACCAAAATAATAACCAAATAAAATTAATAAGAAAATGAAATAATGATAGTTTTAAAAATAACAAATAAAGTACAAAAAATGGAAAAAATTTGAAATAATGAGAAAATATATTTTGACATTGTTTCTTTCATCAGTGTAAGATCTCATCTTGTATGTACAGTGACAGTTTCTTCTGTATATTCCCCCAGTGTCTTATTTTTTTCATTTTATCTTCAAAGAAGCCTTTAGGTTACAGAAAAGTCACATACAGAATATAAGGGATTCCCATATACCCAACATCCTCCCCCTTTCCCCCACTCCCCTATTAATAACATTTTACATGTGGATGGTACATTTGTTACAATTGATGTACAAATATTGAAGCATTGTTATTAACCATGGTCAATGATTTTCATTATGGTTTACATTTTAGACTGTACACTTTTATAAATTTTGATGAAATTTAAAATGGCCTGTATCCATTATTGCGAGATCATGCAGAACAATCCTAATGCCTTAAAAATGCCCTGTGTTCCATCTATTCTATTCTTCCCTCCCTCTCCCCTTGGGACCTATGGTAACCACTAAGTTTCACTTTTTGAAGAATAAGATTAACAATAACTTGCAATAATATTGAGGGCTTGACATATTGGTCTGTTTTCTTTTATTAGGCATTGCCTATGTTCTCAAGAGACTCTTGCCCCTCTCTATTTTAGAACATAGCAGGACTCCCCAGGTGGGGAGTTTAATACTTCCTTGTTTATTGTATGGGTCAAGTGTCTCAGGTTGGTACTAATATACACAACCTTTATTGTACACTATGCTTCAACTACCTCCCCTGATGTGGAGAGCTTGGGGATTGTCTACTTTGTGTCCAGGTTCCACATCGTGGATTTGGTTTCACATGGGCAATTTTGCCCTCCCCAAAACATATCTAACCATACACTCCTAACTTTGAGGCTTCTCTAATTGCTTTGTCTTCATGAAATGCTCACTGCCAATTTTTTCTGACTACAGGTAAATCCTGCTTATTCTTAAAGCACAATTCAGGCACTACCTCTTCTCAAAGGCTTTCCTGACAATGATAGTCCAAAGTCCTCTTCTGTATTCTGATACTTTTGTTGACTCTAGCCATAATCTAATGTATATTGTTAATTTATTTTCTGCATGCTTCATTGTTGACACTGGATTGTAAGGTCTTCAAGGCCAATGGGTCTGCCTTTTTCAATCTCTGTTTGACCAACAGTATGTAGTCCAGAGATTTGTTTATAGTAGGTGTGAAATAAATGTGTGATATTGGTTGATTTTGAACATGCCCTCTAATACAAGACATATGGAGTTCATTGGTTCAGTGCTTGCTTGTCACCACCCCCACACCCACCACCTTCTCCAAGTTATCCTCTTGGCCTGGACCAGCTGAAGCTGTGGAAAGTAGATAAATCACCCAGCTCCCAGGTCAGACAGCTCAGAGACAAATGAACAGAGTAGATCTTTGCCACTATAATGATACAGTGGCTGTGCTATTTGCCAGTTTCTGGACAACAATAGATTGCCTTCCTTCTCTTAACTTTAATTCCATTTCTCATAAACCTGAAATTGCACTTATTATTTTCCAACTTCTCTTTCCCCCACCCTGCCCTAGTTCAGTGTTTCCTTAACTAACATTTTTATGGCTTGAAAAATCAATTCTGCACCAGATATAGACATACTCTGTCTCCAGTCTTTGCTCTCAGCATTGGCCTCAGCACCCTCCATTGTCCCAGAGCTGTGACTTTGAGCCCACTTGAAGGTTTTTAGTCTGATTCCTTTTATGTGAACTCTGTTTAGAACTGGGTTGATGCTTATGAAATAGACTTTCTTGTGCCCCCTTTTCACCCACTTATTCATCATCCATTTAACTGGATCTTTGGAAATTATGGAATGGAAAAGATATTGGTTTGAACAATCTCTGTTTATTGGACGTCTCACTTATTTTACCCTGTTCCCTTTGAAGATTTTAGAAGAGAGGAGAGATTCAGAGCGAAAAGGCAGGGAGTTGGTAAAAGAAACATTTAACTTATTCCCAATGGCCATACACAGAGAGGTATTCAAGATCCTTTCCTTCTAGATTCAGATAACTTACTTATTTATTTAGCCAGCTATAAGTTTTCGAATTCAGCACCACGGACAGGGGATTTTGGAGCAGGGACTGAAGTCAAAACGCAGCCTGGGGAAGGTTAGGAGCACAAGACAGTCTCTTTCATTCTCAGAGTTGGCCTTTTCCAGAAGCACATACATTGTGAGTTGAGTAACCCCACAGAAGACTTCTTTGCTGCCCTCAAAGATCACCTGAGCTGAAATAAGTTTCAGGTAAAAACAAGAGCTTTTTCAAATACGAAGACTTGAAATCTGGCTTTTGTATTTACCAAGTGTGTGACTGTGGGCTTGATGCCCTCAATGAGAATCAGTGTTTTTTTCATTTTCTTATACATATTGAGTTGCCATACTACTACCCATAAGAAGAAGTAGAGTGTATCTTCTGGCTATACCCTTACTAGCTTTGGGATCTTGGGCAAGTTACTTAAATTCTCTGTGGCTGTGTTCTCATATTACAGCTGAGGATAAAAAGGATATTTTTCTTAAGAGTATTGGCAGGATCATTAAGTGAGATTATGTATATATAAAATTCTTAGAATAGTACCCAGACTATATTAAGTACTGTATAAAAACTATTATTACCGTAATTAAAAAGATTATTGTGAAAATTGAATGAACTAATATATGTAAAATACTGGACAGAAAGTAGACCTGCTATAAATTCTGGTTACATTTTCTTCTCTTCTCATTGCTGTTTGAAATCCTTCCTTCGGTTCCTTTGAGTTTAGTATTGGCCTCTAAGCCTTGTGAGCACCCTTGGGAGGGTTTGTATACTTAGACACACCTGTGTATATTTGAATTGGCTCAACATTTACTGTGAGACAGGGAAGCATAAAGGTTCTTGGTGGTGTAGCTGGGGAGAGTGGGTCAGAAAAGGAAGGGTAGAAGTGTGCTTTACTGTACTCTAGTTTGATGAAGAAGTGAGTATGATTTAGAGAAATAAAACATTGGTGTCTCCCTCATGTTCCCATGCAAAAGGCTCCCCATTCATACACTACTGCTGGAGGCATTTTGTGATTTGCTGTGTGAGGGTCTGGAATCTGGTCTAGAGTAGAAAATGAGTCAAATAAGAATCCATATGCAGGAGCCCAGCCTATGATCTATGGAAATTCTGCCTAAATACAGGGATCATTTTGCTTCATTCATTAATTCATTCATACAGTCATGCACTGAAACATTCAAAACTCATTATTATTTAATAAGCATTTATTGAAAACTTACTGTGTACTAAGCATAATGCTAAAGATTTTATCTGGGAAAGATGAGTTAGACTGAAACTTAGCATCAGAGTAGGGGACAAAACATTTATGAAAGTCAGTAATAAAATGAGTCAATGAATATTATGTACTTAATACTGTGCCTGGAAAATAATAAGGATTCAATATTAGCTGTTTTCATTGTGACTATTATTTATATTATTATTATTATTATTTATTACCCCTACTACAGAGTTTGGTGAGTGACTGTCCAGATATGGGGTTTATAGGAGAAGAGATTGTCATTTTGGGGGGCAAGAGAGGATATCTCAGAAAGGAGGTGGCATTTGAGATGGCCCTTTGGGTAAGAGTGTAACTTTGTCATGGACAAATGGGGAAGAAGTGGCTTCCCAAATGAAAGATATGGTATGATCTATCTGGGGATCATATAGGGATAGATCATAGGGATTTGCCAAGCACTTTAAAGTGGCAGAATCGTTATGGACAAATACTGAGAGATGGGGCTGGGAAGGAGGGTTGGGCATTTATTATCTCAGTGGCCTTGCCTGCCAGAATGTGGGATTTGGACCTGGTGGTGTGAGTGATGGGGCACTATTCAAACTTTTGTGTTTTTTTCCTCTAGGTGAATGACTGGGTTTTGATGGCTTATTGCTTTCTTTTTTCCCCCAGTAATCGAAAATGGCCAGAAATAGCACCATAATTCCTATTCTATTTAATTCAAATTCCCTGTGACAAATTCAGGTTCATAAACTGACCCTGTCTGGTCAGCCCAATTTTGGACAATAGTTTCTTGATTTGTGATTTCCTATTTACAGATTCAGTCATATCTTCCTAGGGCCCAGGAACCAAATCTTAGCATGAGACATTTCGTGTGGAGACAACCTTTACACTAGATTGGGAAGGGGGAGTGTGTGTAATGCCAATATACATACTAACTGAGAAGAGTCTCTTCTTAGCCAGAGCACCTGGACCAAAGGCGCGAGGTCCTCAGCTGGTTGTGTCTTTGTTGGAATTTGTGCCAAAAGACTCCTGTCCTTGTAGGAAAATTAATATTTCACTCCTGTTTTGTTCTCTTCTCTGGGAGCCGCTCTCACTGAATACACAGTGAAATTGGGCTTGTCTTGCCTAATTTCAATTGTTATCCACTTGATGCTGATGAAACAGTATTCTTTACAGGTGACTGGGGCGAGGGATGGATGAAGTAAAAAAGAAGTAATGTGGAAGCTGAGGAGATTCTTCATTCCATTTCTTGTTCTCTCTCCTCTCTCTCCCTCTCTTTTCCTCCTTTCCTTTCCCTTCCTCTCTCTTCCAATTCTCTTCCCTTTCTCCACACACTTACATGAACACATACAATATGGGGCCTCAGCCTGCACACCAGAGGTAAATTTGTATTAAGGGCAACTTAGGCTTGCAGTTGAGTGTTTGGCTTAGTTTCCAGCACCTGGTCCCATGGCTGACACAATAGCCTCTCACCTCCTTCCAAATAAATCAAAAGTAGTTTTCATGTTGGTTGAGTTGAGTGGTGCTACTGATTTTGAGGCAGACCTTAAAACAGATGATGACAGCTCAGCTGTCTCACTGATCTTGGCATATTTGGAGAGTATATAAAAAATGATTAAGATGTGTAAGTGTAAAGCACCAACAGATTGGTTGAATTTGTTGAGGTGTTTGGGCAAGTAATTGAACCAATTCCAGGTACTCCTAAGAGCTGACTTTATTGAAGATAAGTGTGAGCTGCTCTCTGTGTGGAATGTGCCTCTCCCTCCCCAGATCATCTGTTTGCTAAATTTAAGTCTTGTTTCATTCAGTTGGTATTTACTGAGTATCTACTCTGTTGCAGGACTTAGGCAGTGATGAATAAAACAGACAAAAATGCCTGTGTTGGTGAAGCTTCCACTGTGGAACAGATGGGAGGAGTCATCTCTGTGCCTTGGTCCCCCAGAGTGTGCTCCCTGCTTATCTTTCTCAAGCAGATTTTAGCAAGACACTTTCACCTGAAGACGGCAGATGAGTCAGTCCTCATTCCCATGAGGGATTGAAAGTGCCAGGACCCAGTCCGCTGAGTGGATTCAAGCAGAAGGGCCGTGATGAAAGCCTTTACTGTGGGATGGGTATCTGGAGGAATGGCCTCTTCAGGTGATCCTTACCCATCCTGTATGTGAAGTGCAATGGGAAACAATAGGACAGAATAGTCCAACTGCCAAAAAGATTCAAGGAAGGCTTCTCAGGGGCAGTGATTTAATGGATTTTTAGAGAGAATACATTTTCTTCCATGTATGGGATTGTAGAGAAGCTCAACATTGGGTTGACTGAAAATTGGGTAAACCTTTGCGATAACACAGAGCTGCCTAAGAAAACCACCTACAGTAACAAGAATTTGAGTCAACGTTGCCTGAGCCTTGAGAGTCAAGTGTTTATTTCTCCCTTTTGGCTCCTGCTGTGGCATTGCCACTGGCTCAGCCCTTGAGATCTTTCTGTGATCCCTTCACTGGCCAGTTTCCTACCCAGTATTTCCCAGATCACGAATAACTCAGTATCCATACTGGCATTTACCTGAAATAGTCCTGTCTTGTCACACCAGATGCAATACAGACATTTCCATCTCTACCGGAGGCCATGTGGCAGCCTGTGGTGCGGAGGCTTCTGTGGGCAGGCTCTGTAGAGCTGGGTCTTCTGGCTCTTTTATTTGCACACACCAAATTTGAGACAGGCTATCATTAACCAACTGGAGAGCAGCTGTGCAAACTGAGAAAGCATGCTTCCTCAGATTTGTGGACATGTCAGAAATTTTTCAGCCAGAACGTCTGGTTCTAGAGGCCTCAGGAACATGTGAAGTAGTCCTAGTGAATGCCCCAGAATTCCCATTTCTCTACTGCCTAATGTATCCTGGGGTGACCTAGTGATGAAGCTTTAAGTTCCCCTGTTAGAGGGTCATGCCTTTTGGGATGAACAGGTTTCCTCTGTTAAAAAGCAAATTCCACTAGCAAGATCTCACATTAAGCAATTCCCAGTCAGTGACACCTTCTTTAGTGTGAATTAAGGGCTGGCATCTTCCTTTAGAAATTAGATACAGAACTGAAAAAGAACCAGATGAGGGAGAGAAGAGTCCAGAGTAGGAGACCCCTCCCCTGGAGGCCATCAGGGATGAGGAGAAGTTCACAGATGGAAGGCAGAACTTCCAAAGACCAAGTCTGCACATCTCAGAATTTTATCCACTATTCCCCATGGCCAGGAGAATCCAGATTAACTTTATTTGTCCTTATAAAATGATCAAAGTTACTATCAGAGAGACGTTCCCCACATGTACTTTTTTCCTCTCTCTCTTTCTCTCCTCTCTTCCTTCTCTTGTTCCTCCATGCCCTCCATTTTTAACCTCTTACTGTTCTTTTCTTGTCCTTATTCTCCACGGCCCCAGGATCCAATTTACCTCTAATAGTCCACAGTGCACATTACCCATTCACTTATGGGAATCAAGAATGACTTGTGGAAGGACAATTTCTGGAATAGCAGTGTGAGGTGCTCCATGTACCCTCTCCCCAGTGAAACAAACATAGCTGGTACAAATTATTTAAAAATAAAAAAAAACTCTCTAGAAATTTCCCCAAAGGCATATAGCAAATGAAGAAACATTATTTAAGAAAGTGTACTGAATCTTGGTAAAAACAGTGCAATTCTGTGCAATTGAGCCACAACTCACTGCTCCTTCCCCTCTGCCCCAGTTCACAATGATGGAAGCTCCACTTGAGGCAGGTGCTCCTTCTGCACCCAACTCCCAGTCAAGGTCTATGGTGTTTTCCATGTAAGGGAAGACCAGTAGTATTTCTTACCCCACCTCATCCCCAGTTCCATGTTGCAGAGACTCTATTCCAGGCAAGAGTGACCGAGAGGTCTGGGGCACTCTTTCTCCACCCAGTCCCTACTTGCAGGGTAAAAGATCTACCCTAAGCATGGCAGAGAAAGAGTAATAGGGCCCTGACTGCTCTCACCCAAGCTTGCTTGTCGGTCAAACGTTACGCACCAGAAGAGACAAGATGAGAATAGAGGCTGCCATCCCAGCCTGGTGCCCTGCTCATGAAGAAGGGGTGCCACTCTTAGAAAAGTTGGCCACTGTCCTTTTCTCCATCTCTGATGCAGAGTTGTTGTTTGGAGGAAGAGGCAGGCAGTGAGAATAGAGAACTCCGAAACTCTTCCCAAGGGAACTGTCTTTATTTGTAACACAGTGTGAGGAAGCTCAAGCCTAAGAGCACTGTTAAAATCAGTGGAGATTTTGGTGATCGGCAACTAAGAAGGGGCTGGTAGCTCCAACTCAGCAACACGCTAAACCTTAGATTAGCTGGAACTTTATCAGAGAGAACCAGGAAAAGAGACATCTAAGAAGAGCTCCCCTGGGCTTAGAACAATCCTTAAAAACTTGCCTTAAAGGTTACCCCTGTAAAGGGACCTGAATTTAATTAGATCAGACTCTGGAGCAATTTATACCCCATGATATTGTCAAAAATAACAGAGCAGTCAGCCATAAATTAGTGGAGGATAAGGGCAGGGAATGATGTCAGTGGGGACAGACAGCAGGGAGATCAGGGAAAGCGCTAGTCAAAGAGAGCACTACTGAACCCACTGTCATCCCAGGCTGGTCGTGTGCATGGCCAAGACCGAGCCTCTGAGGAGTAGCATCAGAGGCTATGCATACTGAGGGGGAAATAGACCACTAAAACTATCCAGCCAAGTAGCTAACCAAATACACACTCAAACAGCAATGACAACAAGCCCTGGAAGGGGTGGGGGAATCAGTATACATAGCTACAGCAATGTATTATCTAACATCCCACGGTATGGCTTGGAAGACTTAATTTTGTTAATATGGCAACACTCCCTAAATTGATCTCTAGATTCACCCCAATTGCTGTCAAAATCCCAGCTAGGTTCTTTGCAGAAATTGACAAGCAGCAGATCCTAAAATGCTATGGAAATTCAAGGGACCCAGAATAGCCAAAACAATCCCGAACAGAATACCAGAATTGCAGGATTCACACTTCCTTATTTCAAACTTAATATAAAGCTACCATAATCAAGAAAAAGTGATGCTGGCATGAGGTTAAACATTAGATAAATGAAATAGAATTGATAGTCCGGAAATAAACTCTTACGTGTTTAGTCTATTGACTTTCATAAAGGGTGCCAAGACAATCTGATAGGGAAAGAATAGCATTTTCAATGGTGCTGGGACAATTGGACATCCACCTGCAACAGAATGAAGTTGTGCTTATACTTCACATCACATGCAAAATTAAATCATAGTGGATCATAGACCTAAACCTAAGAGCCAAAACTTTAACTCGTATAAGAAAACAGAAATAAATCATGATCTTGGGGTGGGCAAAGTCTTCTGACATATGACACCAAAAAGAAAAACAACAACTGCAAAAATAGATAAATTGAATTTCGTGAAAATTGAAACTGTTTGTGCCTCAGTGGGCACAATGGGACAGTGGGGGGAAAACACAACTGACAGAATTGGAGAAGATACTTGCAAATCATGTATCTGGTAAAGGATTTGTATCTAGAATATACAAAGAACTCTTACAACTCAAAACAAAAAGAAAAAATAATCCAATTTTAAAATGGATAAAAGATCTGGATAGAAATTTCTCTCAAGAAGATATACAAATACCAATAATCACATGAAAATACGCTCAACATCATTAGCCTTTAGGAAATGCAGATCAAAACCACAAAGAGATAGCATTTCGCATCAGCTAGGATGGCTATAATTACGGAGGTAAAAAGCGTGGAGAAATTGGAACCCTCATTCACCGCTGGTGGAAATGTGAAATGATGCAGCAACTTTGGAAATCAGTCTGGCAGTTCCTCGAAAGCTTAAACATAGAGTTACCCTTTGACTCAGCAATTCTCCTTCTATGAATATACCCAAGAGAAATGAAAACAAACACCCATACAAACGTTTTTCCATGAATGATCATGGCAGTATTATTTATAATAGTCAAAAACTGCAAACAGTACAAATGTCTGGTCTGATGAATGGATAAACAAAATATGGCATATCCATTAAATCAAATATTTGGTAAAAAAGGGATGGAGTACTGAAACATGCTACAACATGGAGGAACCTTGAAAACCTTACACTCAGTGAGAGAGGACGGTCGCAAAATACCACCTATTGCATGATTCTATTTATATAAAATGTCCAGAGTAGGCGATTCTACAGGAACAGAATGTAGATTAGTGGTTGCCTAGGGTGAATTGTGGTGGAGAATGGGGAGTAACTGCTTATGGTTATGGGGGTTCTTTTTAGAATTATGTACGTTTTCTAAAATTAGATTGAGAGGATGGTTGTTCAACTCTGTGAATATACTAAAACCATTGAACTGTATACTTTAATAGTGTGAGTTGTATGGCATGTGAGTTATAGCAATAAACCCATTAAAAAAAGAACGACGTGTGCTCTTTGCGGTTCTCTTAGCCTCTCTGATGACTGCTGCATGAATCAGGGTCATCTAGCCTCTGCCTCTGCTTTTGGAGTACTTACCATTTAAAAGCACCTCATTCCTCTTTGGCTCTAACACATTCTAAAAGGATCTGGCCAAAATCCACCTCTTAATCAAATCTCTTCTGACCTTTGCTTCCTAAAGTGAGTTTTCCATTTATTGCACATGTAACACTTGTCATCTGATTATTCAGCCACTATTTAAGTCACCCTGATTTTTTTAAAGTAGAATCTTCCTTGATGATTAATCTACATAGAGAAAACCACACAAATCATAACTGTACAGACAATTTTCCACAAAACAAACTAATCTGTGTTGCCATCACCCAGATCAACGTTGCCAGTGACCCTGAGGTCCCCTTTTGCTCTCTCCCCCCCAGTCGCTGGACTCCCCACCGAAGGCAACCGGGCTTCTGGCTCCTAATACTGTCAGTGAGCTCTGCCTCTTTTTCAACTTTATTCAGATGGAATCATGCAGTATCTACTCTTTTGCGACTCTCTTCTTTCTCTTGACATTATGATTATGAGATTCACCCATGCTGTTGCATATAGCAATTATTTTAGTCACATTGTAGGCATGCCACAATTTATTTCTCCACTTAATCATTGATGGATATTTGAGTTATTTTCAGGTTTCAGATGCTACGCTGCTCTGTCTTTCTGTAAAAATACACACACACACACATATCCATACAATAATATATATATCTAGGGGTGAAGTTTCTGGCTTATAGGATATACAGTTGTTTAGCTTTAGTACCTTCTGCCAAAGCATTTTCACCCACCAGCAAGGCAATGCATGAGAGTTGCAGTCACTCCACACCCTTGCCAGTACTCAGTATTGCTTCTCCTTTTCTTTTAGGCATTCTGTTGGGTATGTCGTGGTATTACTTATGGTTCTAATTTGCCTTTCCCAGACGACCTTTTCAACTGTCAGTTGGTCATTTGGATATCTTCTTTGTGAAGTGACTGCTCAAGTCTCTTTTCTGTTTTATTTTCTTTCTTATGATTCAGGGGACTTCTTTATATATCTAGATACAAATACTTTGTCAGGGATACTAATTGTAAAATGCCCTCCCAATCTGTGAGTTTCCCTTTCATTCTTTCAGTGGTTTCATGTGATGACCAGAAGTTTTTAACTGTAACGCAGTCAAATTTATCAGTATTTCCCCTTATGCTTAGTGCTTTTCATGTCCTGTTTTAACAACCTTTGTCTATTCCGAGGTCATGAAGATATTTTCCTGTTTTCTTCTGGAAGCTTTTTTGCTTTATCTTTCACACTGAGATCTATAATCCATCTGCAATCCCTTTTTGTGGCCAGGTAGGGGTCAAGGGTCACATATATGGATATTTGATTGAACTGGCACAAAGCGTGTAAAGACTCATATTTCTTGCCTGAACTGCAGTGTCACTCTTGTCCTAGGTAGCTGTGTGCATGTGGGGCTGTTTCTGGACTTTCTATTCCTTTGGTCTGTATGTCTACCCTTGTGCCAATCCTATACTGTCTTTACTAGTAGCGTTATGATAGCTATGGATATCTGATATATGGAATATTGGCCTTCTTTTAGTTGGTATTTGCCTGGTTTATCTTTCTCAGTCCACTTACTTTCAACCTTTCTTCAGTTTTTGACAATCTCCAGCCCCAGGAGATTGCCAAAATCTCTGCTCTTCTCTTCTTCAAAGTCTTTGCCTCTTCCCGGTTGTTCTCTGCCAGACCCATGAGTTAAAACTCACCTCTCTCTGGTTCCCTTCGCTCGGGGATTTTGATCCCTCAAGACCTAAATTGATTGTTATTTTGGTATTTTTTTCTGACCTTTCCAGTTTGGAAGGAACATTGGTCTGCCCGCAAAGTATTTTATTCTAGCATCCTAGATGGAAGCAGATATCTGAGGACCCTACTATTTAAGATGTAAATTTAAAAGTGGACATAACCTCAGAAAATCTATTAGTGTAATTTACCACATTATCAAGTAAAAGGGAAAGTGCATTATTATTTCAATAGATGCAGGAAAAGAAAACATTTGGTAAGATTCAACACTTGCTTATGATAAAAAACTATCTTGGGATACTAGAACTGGAAAGGAACTTCCTCAATATAAAAGTTTTATGTAAAAATCTACAGCAAACATCTAATTTTTGTCTCCATTTACTCTCAATCCCTTTAAGATTGGAAATACAACAAAGAAGCCTGCTACCAACACTGAAGTTCACATAGCATGGAAGTTCTGGCCAATGAACACACACACACACAAGTCAATTGAGAGGGAAGATACAAAACTGCTACCAAAACTTAGAAAACACAACAGAGCCAACAAACTCTATGTACCAGTAAGAGAGTACTGTAAGAGTTCCAGAAACAAGGAAGAAATATAAAAATATTTGTCCTCCTATATCATAAGTAATGAACTTGAGATATAATAGACTATATTTACAATATCAACAAAACAGTAAGATTACTGAGATTTCACCTGGTGAATGCATAATACATCATGGGAAAACACAATCCTGTTAAAGAACATAGAAGAAGACTTAAGAAAGCCTATACTGCATTTATGAGTGGGGCACTCACTATGAAGATAACACTTCTCCCCAAACTAGTCTGTTCCTGCATGGCCAGCTCTCCCCAGAGAGCTCAGGCAGTAGCCTGAGGAAAGGGCTGCCCATCCTCGCCCCATCTCTGGAGCGTGACACCAGGCCAGGGAAAGGGGCAGTGGAAAGAGAGAAGTGGGCAAAGGGACAGAAGCAGATTTTATGGATGTTAGTTTTATGGAGGCCCAGCCCAGGAACAGAAGGCCCTGAGGAGTGTGCTGGGTGCTGGTGACACAGCTGTCCCCAGCGGGGAGAGGTGGCAGCAACGCCGGGATTTGGGACGGCCTCTGTCAGTGACTCGTGTCTGACCTAGAGCCTTGCTGAATGATGCTGTGTTACAATCGTCATGTGCACGGTGAGGACACTAATCCACACGCCGTCCTCCTCACACGGTTGTCGTGAGGACCCAATACCGTCATGGGAATGTCCTTTGAATAATGTAAAGTGCTGCATGGCATTTGAGGTGACATTCCCGCTCTCTTGCTAAGACACCCAAAGTCGAGAGGGACACTTGGAGTCTGAATGCCAGCCACGCTCAGGCTTCCCATCTCTTTTGTCTCAATCCTCAGCACTGTGGGGGGAAGCTGTGGTAAGGCTGGGGTTTAACTGGAATCAGTGTCCAGTTTAATCACAATTTCAGTAACTTAGGGACCTGTACTTAATCCTCAATTTAGAAATACACCTGCGTGGCACTGCCTCTGAGCCTTAAGCCCACTTTCAGTAGGTGGGAGAAATGTGCAGCCAAGGTGGCACATCCCCACAGGGAATTTAGGGTCTCGGTTGTAAGGAGGGCCCCTGCTAGGCTCTGGCTGGGAGGTGGCTCCAGCCAGCAGGGCTG
>JAQZBX010029035.1:0-27510 GCA_029593785.1 Cabassous unicinctus
AAAAGAAATATAATCACCTAGACAGTAGCTCTCCTTGTCTGTTTTGTTCATTGACATATTCTGAATGCCTAGAATAGTGTCTGGTACTGAGTTGTAGGTATTCAATAATAATTTTGGAATGTTTCATTCCAAAACAAGGTAATGTACATAAAGAATTTAGCACAGTGACCAGCAAACTATGGTATAATAACAGTTTCATATATTTTATCTTTCTAATTAATTGACTACATATCTATCTACTTTTATTAAAAAAGCATACAGGCTCTCCCTCAAGATATTTCTCAGTCTAGTCCTATAGTCAAATACTAGGCAGAGAAAGAGAAACAAAGAATCCTATAAACTACCATTGATTCTCACAGTTGTACTGTCATTTGGGAAAAAAGCCCTGCACAGTCAATGGAATGGAGATTGATGTCCATGGCTGAGTAATGTACATGGTTGTCCAAATTTGTGTACAATCCACAGCGGCACCCCTTGTATATTTCCCATATTGCATATTCTTATGCCTGTCAAAGCATTAAAAAAATCATAATGGGCCAGGCCATAAAAATCATCAATGCCTCATTTGAAACAAACTTTCCACATGAAAGCTGTATGGTTCCTGAGGTACCAGTTCAGATGCCCCTTTCCTATCTTCTCGCCATTTGCTAGTAAGTGCTTGACAAAGGTTAGTTTTCCACCCTTCCTTCCTCTCTCCCACAAAGAGCCCTCTTCCTGTCTTGTGAAGAGACAAAAGTAATTTGGAATCTCCAGTTTTGTTCATTACCCAACTCTTTGAGTCTCTAACACAAAATGAAAAGTAATATTTATTTCACACCACTACATGTCAGGGAATGAATATCCAAAATAAAGTTTATGAAATATATTTTTTTCATCACTCTTTTGATAGGCTTTGTGTTCAGAAATTAATGGACTCCCTGTTCCACATATTGCATGATATCACTTATATGAAATGTCCATTACAGGCAAATCAATAAAGAAAGAAAATAGATTAATGGTTGTCCAGGGCTAGGAGTTGTATTAGTCAGGGTTCTCCAGAAAAACAGAACTGGCAGGAAATATATATTAAAAGATTTATTATAGGAATTAGGTCACACAACCATGACGATTGGCAAGTCCGAATTCTATAGGTAATTTGCTTTGTTGATTATAGATATAATCAGCCATGGATGCAATCAACTGACTAATAGTTTAAATCCATGAAATACACTCCCAGTAACAATCAGGCTAGTGCTTGCTTGGCCAAACAAATGTACATCACAACTAGCCAAGCTGACACATAAACTTAACCATCGCAGATGTGATGGATAAGTGGTGTAGGATTTCTTTTGGGGGTGAGGAAAATGTTTTAAAATTGATTTTAGTGATGGTTGCACATCTGTGAATATACTAAAAGCCAATGGGTGGATTGTACAGAATATTGATTATATCTTAGCAAAGCTCTTTAAAAAAAAACAAAAACAGAAAAAAATAATTCTCCAGCAAATGTCTGGAAAACATGCACTACTAAAATACATTGGCCTAATAAAAGTTCTGAGAAATTCTACAGTGAAATATAAACCAAAGTATACAAAACTTAAATGCACATGGGTAGAGTTCTTATTTGTTTATTTTGCCTTGGTATATCAATTAAATCCCTAATAGCGTTCCCCTAACGTTTTTCTAAACACTGGTTTGAAAAGTGTACACATTTGACAAAAACTCATTTAATCTTCAAAACAGTTCTTTATGGAAATAGTGATTCCTATTTTAGCAGAAGGAACAGATTCAAAAAGTTTAATGGAAAAAGAAAAAAACAAAAAAATTTAAAAATTAAAAAAAAAATTTTTAATTAAAAAAAAAAGCTTAATGAATTTATCCAAAAGATCACAGATAGCAACAGGTGAAGATAAGGTATGAACCTAGGTCTCCATACAATCCATGTGATTGAATGCTAAGCAGACATTGAAAAGATAATGAAATTCTCTAGTTATAGATGTGGAGCAAGAGCTACAATAAATGTTAAGAGAAAAATGCAGGCAATCACATTGTTTATGTAGTATATTTATATATTTTCTAGAAAAGATTGATATGTATATAAATGCCTATGTATGTGTGAGGATATATGCTAACTGTGGTGGTATTGCAGATTGATTAAAAATTATTTTCAATTTATGTACATATTCTAATTTCCCAACAAAGTACATGCAATAGTTGTAATCAAAAGGTGAGGATAAAACAATGCTCTCTTCCTACTTTCTACCTCTTTTCCCTATCCTCTATAAGGACAAAAAGCATCTTGAAAAAAGTTTTATGTGCTTGAGATGTAGCTAGGGACCTCTAATGTGCATGTTTGGAAATATTGGGATTTTGAGTTTGAAATCAAATTTTTCAGATTCACCATGATTGTTGATATTTTTGTTTTTAACTTTAAAATTCTGCTTCTACCTCCACAGATATAAAGACCCCTAGAATATTCACTTTATAGTTAATAAGTTGCTACAATATAAAAAGCATAAAGAAAATTAGAGTCAGAAAGGCCATTAGAGAGAAAATATATAAAAATATATATTTTTCTGTTCTCCTCATTTCAGAGATGAGGAGAACAGACGTGCATGCTCACTTAGTTTGTTGGGAGCATGAAGGTTGTTCATCTTTACCTCTCCAAACTCCCAGCCCAACCCTCTTTCTGCTAAATGGCATGAAGTCCCCAAGAAAACTTGATTTGCATGTGGTCCCCACACTAATTTAAAACTCTCAACCCTCTTCTTTGCAGGAACAAAACCTCTCCCATGGTGCCCAGCAGATATCTCAAGACAAAAGCTTCCAGAGCTGCAAAACAAATGCTTTTCATTGTCACTTTATCCCTATACATAACAGAACAAATGCTTTCAATGTTGGTCTATCACAGAACATGCCATGCTAACATAGTGTCACAGTGTATTGGCCAAGGAGAAATTGCTGGGCCCCTTTTCCAATCCTCGCCACTGGCTGACATGTTTTGGAGCTGCATAAAACTCCCTGCTGTAAAAGCTGTTTCCCCCATGGGATTTTCTTCCATGTATTTCTATAACTGATTTTTATCATCCAGCAAGGGAAAGCAGGAACCTTCCATCAAAGAGTTTCAGGAAAGCTAAGAAGACATGATGCCGAGGAGTTCAGAGATTTACTTTTCATACTGTTATCAGTCAGGGTTCAATCAAATAAGCAGAACAACCAAGAGAAATGAATTAGATAGATAAGATAGATAGATAGATAGATAAATAGATAGATAGATAGATAGATAGATAGATAGATAGATAGATAGATAGATGATAGATTTAAAAATAATGCAGCCCCTGATGTCTGGGAACTGATCTGACATTGATAGCTAAGCCTCAAAGTTATTATATACTGATTTGATGCTTACTGCTAAAAATCACATTGTTCTCCTGTTGGACAAAAATAATCTTACAGAACTACTCCAGAAAAAATCACTGTACAATGCAAAATAGAAAACATTTCCCTCTCTGGAAATGAGCAACTGCTACTTCTTTATCTATAACAGCTTTAACCTTGCTTTAGTCTGCCCTCCTTGTGGATAAGATTCAGAAAGATATCCAATCATAGAATTACCTCCCCTTTCTGATGACACCAAATCTAGAGCAAACCTCTGCTTCCTTAGACCCTCCCCAAAATTACTCAACCAAAGACCAGAGCCCAAACTATAATATTTTTCACTAACACTCTATAACTGAAATATCCTGTATCCTCATGGTATATGGTCTCCCTCCCTGCAAGGAGTAATAAATCCAACCTGTTCAACTACAGGTGCTCTTGTGGTCTTTGGCATTGACCATATAAACATAAAATGATAATATTTATGTGTGTGTGTGTGTGTGTGTGTTTGGATTTCTTTTTTGTTGTTGTTTCAGGGATTTGACTTACACAATTTTGGGAGCTGATTAAACAGTGTCATTAAGTCTGTTGTCTGTATTTCTGATGCTGGGCTTTCAAGTCCACAGGGCAGGAAGAAGATGGATGTAAAGTGAATGAGAGCAACAAGTTGGAGAATTGGACACAACAATATGAGTGTGTCTTTAGCTTAATATAGATACAGATCATTACATATAGAAATATTTATGAATAAATCTATCTATAAGTTAGTATACAAACATATCTCCTTGGCCTCTCAGCTGAGACAGTCTGGAAGCAACAAAATCCCAGTAGCAATGAGCAAACCCAGATCTTGGTTTCTAGTAGCATTCTCTAAGAAAAGAAGCCAGGACTCCTTGATGAAATGACTGATTCTAGGACTGGAGCAGAAAATCTACGAGATAAGCCTTGAGCATCTTGTAATGCCAGAAAGTAAGAAGTGCTTCCTAAAAACAAAACAAACAAACAACAACAACAAAAAAAAAAACCCCACCAAACCTGCTATAATAGGGATATGTCAAAAGGATACCGAAGCCAACTGAAAGAGCTCCCAATGTCCAAGGTTGGAACAGTTCAAGCAAGAAAATAATGAAAGCAGTATTGGATTAGAATGCAAAGTGTAAAAGAAATATCCGTTAACCCATACTGATATAAGTACCTGATTGAACAATAAATAAATGAGGGAGAATAGACAATTCTTCCATATAGAAGAATTCCAAATAATTTATGTAGATATTCAGCCTCTAAGGAGGTAGAGCATAACTCCCATAGTGCAGGCTATGCATAGTGATTTTCTTCCTAAGAGTGATGTATGGAAGGGGAGAAAAAGAAGAGTAACTTTACAGTGGAAAAACCTGACAAACACTAACTCAAGCTAGGTGATGAAGGTTAGCATCAATGGTAAGATAGTATGTATCCTCAACATGATGTGATGAGAATGGTACTTTACCTCAGGATTCTTCCTTCCAAAAACATATTACCTCAGTGTAATCATGAGGAAGATATCAGACAAAATTCAAGGACATTCTACAAAATACCTGACCAGTAATCCTCAAAACTATCAAGTTTATCTAAGACAAAGAAAGTCTGGGAAACTGTCACAAGCAAGAAGAGCCTAACTAGAGATAACTACCACATATAAGGTGACATCCTGGAGGAGATCTTGGAAAAGAAAATTAATGTTAGGGAAAAAACTGAAGAAATCTAACTTTAGTTAGTAAAAAATTTATCAGTATTGGTTTATTAATTATAACAAATATACCCTACTAGTATAAGACACTAATAATAAACTGGATATGGGATATATGGGAACTCTGTACTATCTCTGCAATATTTCTATAAGTCTAAAACTGTTCTAAAATAAAAAGTTTATAAAAATAAAGAAAAGAACAATTTGATACCTACAAACATGAGCTGGAGTCTACAAGGATGGCCTGAGACTTGTAAGTTCTTGTTGCCTCTGACTTTGATGATGTGGGTATCCTGCACAAGACAGGGTCCTTCACCACAAACTAAACACACACATTTGTCCCAGGAATCAGAGAAGCTGAAGGAGGATCCTGGGGAAGGTGGAGTGGGATGGTTAGGCTAATGTTTCAACTCGGCCAGGTAATGGTGCCCAGTTGTTTGGTCAAGCAAGCACGGGGTTAATTGTAATACAAGGACATTTCCATGGACTTTAATCATCAGTGAGTTAATTGAGTAGATGGTGTAAGGGTTGAGATTCGGGCAGTGGCCTGTGAGGGTTAAACTGTAAGAGTTAAACTGTGAGGGTTAAAGACCTGGGCAGCAGCCCAACTGTTGAAACAGCTATTAGTTCACAGAGCCCTTTGTCTCCCAGCTCAGTAAGCCTTGTATCTAATTCATTCTCCCTGGACACAGCAGAAATGATTCTGGGAAGTTACACTTTGTGTTCCTTCTATATAACATTTGAGTGATAACAATGGTATATGTATAACCTTGCAATAAAGAAAAGCCATGCCTGCCTGCCTGCCTGCATGCTTGCTTGCTTTCCTGCATGCTTGTGTCTGAGAGAGAGCATGCCTGTGTGTCTGGAACAGACAGTGGCTGTGCCGGTATGAACAAGCTTCCCTCTCTCCGCCTGGAGTCTTTTTTCTGCCTACCTCCCTCACAAGCTCCCAAGGTGGATGCAGTGCACACAGCGCACAAATCAGATGCAGTGGACACATGGCTGATTACATCTACAATCAACCAAGGAGATTGCTGTCAGCAATAAGTGATGTCTTATCCAATCAGTTGAAGGCTTTAAAAGGGGAAGTGATTTCAGCATTCAGAGAGAGAATTTCCAGTTCTACTTCAGACAGCCAATGAGTCCTGGGAACTCATCAAGGACCTTCATTGGAGCCCCTAGTTTGCAGCCTGCCTGTGGAATTTGGACTTGTGCATCCTCATGGTCACATGAGAGAATTCTATAAAATCTCATACTATTTACAGATATCTTCTGTCAGTTCTGTTTCCCTAGAGAACCCTGACTAATACATGGGGGCAATTGCAGGCACTGTCCTGCTCTATTCCAACCAGGTGAACGTGAACGAGCAAATAAATGACAACATGTATCAGCTACAAAATGGCTACAGCTTCACTTACACCCTCCAAATCTCACACAAGAATCTTGCGGGTGGTGCACCCTAATTAAAAACGTACAAGGAAGGGAATTCTGGGAAATGTGATTCATTGTAGCCAAGTTGACACATTTCAAATCTACCACACACATCTACACAGACACTCCAAAACTTGTTTGTTGAGTTGCAAAGCCCTATTACAAACTAACTATATCCCAAGAAAGGCAGACCCTCTTAAATTCACATTAGAGTGTTTATTACAAATGTTCATCATTTCTGTGGAATAGATTTTGACAGAAAGAGGCCAGCAGAGAAAATGTGAATTAAACAGGGTCCCTCAAAGAGGGCAGGCAGGAAGCAGGAAAAAGAACCAGAAAGTGGGCAGGAAAGAAGACAGGCTTGGCCTGATGCAAGATCCAGCACTAATAAAAAGTAAAATAAATAAATAAATAAATAAATAAATAATCCTCCTATGTATAGAAGTGTTTATTTTGACCTAATAAATGTTGGTATTCTTTTTGTTAGCGCTCTCACTCAAACATGGCCACTATGTATTAATGGTTAACATAAAATTTAGTCATCACTTGGTTATTTTCAAAAAACAATTCACTGCTAGGAAGTCATCCATTCAATTTAACCAAAACAAGTATTAAATTTAAATTTTACATTTTGACTCAAAAATTCAACAGCCTAACATCATTTCTTTGTGGCTTTCTTTGTCATTGAGATGATAGGACTTATTGGCCCTTTAAGCTATGATCTTCATTAAGCTTATTAAGTTCTCTCCACTACTCTGTACAATTTTTGAGACAAGGAGTCACACACAGTTTGTTTTAATCACTCTATCTCCAGCAGCCTGCAGAGTGACCAGCACACAGTAGGTGTTGAGCATTTAGGTATTGAGGTGGTCAGTTAGGATAATGAGCCAAATTGATGGTAAAAATCAAGCTTTTATTCACAAATGCAATGGTGCAAGCAAGAAGCAAAAAGAAAGGCATTGGTTCTCTGGTTGTGGCAGTTTGAGATTATTTATGAATTCCAAAAAGAGAGATTATGCTTGTAAACTGGTCTGTCCCTCTGGGTATGATCCCCTTGTATTTGATTCAGCTGAGATGCCTTTGATTAAATTATGTTAAGATTAGGGTTTTGATTCAACCAAGTCAGTAGGGTATAACTCAGTGTAAGTCCCCACCCCCTTGGTGAGCTATATAAACAGACAATCAAGAAGACACATGGAAGAAAGAGAGCTTCATAGACACGGAAGAGGAGAGAACTTTGTCATTTTAGTCCTGTCATGTGACATAAAGGAGAAGGCTCAAACAGCTAAAGCCCCAGGGGGAGCTGAGCCATTCACTTGATAGTTTGCAGCAGAAGAGACCAGAGTCCTGAGCAGCTGAAAAGGCCAGGAAAGAAACGAGCCCCCCAGCCTACAGCTGAGATCAGAAGAAGCTGGGTCCATGGAGTCTTAAGAGGAAGAGGAAGGCAACCACCTTGTTTCAACAGGTGGCAACAGACTTTGGTGATGAAGTAACCTTGAGTTGGACTCTTTATGGCCTGGTAACTGCAAGCTTCTACCCCAAATAAATACCCTTTTTAGAAGCCAACAGATTTCTGGTACATTGCATCAGCACCCCTCTTTGGCTGACTAATACACTAGTGTTCCTCTTTTTCCCCATGGAACAGCACAGGGCCAGAGTCAGGTGGATGCAGCACAGACATCATCTCACTGTGAATGAGCCCTGAAGGAAAGTCTCCTGCCTCTTTATAGACCAATGGATTAGGGGGAAGGAGAAGCGGAGAAAAGTGCCTCAGCCAAGGCCAATAAATACGTTTTTAAAAGGATATTTTAATAGTGTGAATGAATTTATAAAATGGAATATTAAGCTTGTAGTGGCAGTATGGTTTAATGGAAAGATCACGAGTTTTAGAGTCCAACAATTCTACCGCTTGGGCCCCAAGACGAGTTATTTAACCTCTGAAATGAAAATACATTTAGTCTATATGCTGATGACTCCCAGTTTTCTATTTCTAGCCCTAACTGCTTTTCTGAATTCCAGTTCCACACATCCAGTTGTCTTCTTGACATTCAATTTGAATATCTAATAGACTATCCAGACTCAACATGTCCAAAATTAGGCTCCAGATGAGACTCCCTCTATAAAAATATCTCTTTTTTGTGGACTATTCCACATATATTAATGCAAACTCCATTCTTCTGGTTGATTATGCCAAATGTTTCATGTCATCTTTGATTCCTCATTGTCTCTAAAGCTCTACAACTTGTTCATCAACAAATTTTGTCATCTATATTTATTTATAATTTGATCACTCCCCACCATCCCTACTGCCATAACCCTGGTCTATGCAACCAACATCTCTTCCTGATGTAGTGCAATAGGGCCTTACTTGTCTCCTGGGTCTTGTCAATGTTGGCCTGCAGTCTGTCCTCAACACAGCAGCAAAAATTATCTCTTTAAAATTGGTCAGAGCTTATGTTTCTACTCAAAGTAAAATTCAAAGTCTTTACTCTGACGTACAAGGCTCTATAAAATCTGCTCCTCTGCCATTTATTTATCTTTCTTCCTATATCCCCTTTAAGCATTTTCTTCATTCACTCTCTCCAGCCACACTGGCTTAAGGATCAGTCTCACCTTCAACAAATTAATGATGATGATAATAATATCTAACCTAGATTTTATCATAAGTATTAAATGAGATAATGCATAAAAAGAGTTTGGCACAGAGCCTGGATTCTGAGAAGCATTTTAGAGAAGTTAATAGTTCATTTTCCAATGTTAAAGTTTTGCTAAGAATAATTGTTTAAAAATTTTGTTTCAGACCTTGGAGAGACTTTCAAAATGCAAGTTCAAAATTATTCTGAGTTTCAGAAACATTTGCAAAGCACTACTTTAGTGGGTAAACACTCAATTGATTGCATAAATGCTAGTGTATTTTTTAATCAGCTCTGTTACTGCAGTCATGCTTTATACAACAGACAGAATAATATACTTTGACTCAAATGTGAATAATACTATGAACAACCAGCAATAAATAAAACTTGGATTTAGGCTATGCCCTTGCTTTCTTTCAGAGTTTTTCGAACACTAAAGCAAGTGAAAGTTTTTGCCATGTTGAACTTCCTTTTCCCTTCACTTAAAAGCATATTAGAGATATTCTGTAGTTTTCCAGTCATTTGGGGTATTAAATACCCAGTCCAGTTTGAAATTTAAGTTTTAAACTCTAATTTAACCTCATGTGTTTCTTCACTGTCTACCAGCCCAAACCTGAGCTGTGATGCTGGCTACCAGGAGTGGAGGAAATTGTGATGGTCGGCCCTACAAATCACAATTACTTAACTTCCATCTTCTAAATCTAACTTGTCTGTAGTTAAAAGGAGCATGAAAGAGCCATAATGGAGACAGGCGTCCTCTTGACTATGACTGGTAATATGCCCATGGCAGGAAGGCTCCCTTTGTCTTGTGGTTCTCTTTAAGTAGGGTTTAGCTTCACACTTGCTCTCTCCTGCAGTCAGGGCCCATTAGTGACAGACAGCCATGTTTTAACCCACCATCAGTCCATGCCCCTGCCTTGTCCTTTGAGTTGAGTATCCACTTTCAAGTCATCCCTGAAGACTGCCTGGGCTGATTTGTGTTCCTTTACATGAAGCCACAGAAACTTCAGATTCTACTCAGTTGCCTCCAAAGGCCTGGAGACATGGAGTGAGGTGCTATTTTGTCCCATCTTCTTCTCAGTGATACTTATTCATGGACTCTCCTCTCTGGTACCCCATCAAGGCTCCCACCTTCAGATACCTCAAATTCAAAAATAGGCACCAGTGTTTCTGCATATCCCCTAACTGCAGAATCCCCATGTCAATTTTTTTATGTCTGTGGTCCACCTCCCCCCATTTTAGAATGTAAGTTCCAGGACAGCAGCAATTCCTGTCTTGTTTTTTTCCTCAATACCTCCTCCATTTCTATAATAGTGAATGTAGCATGAATGCATACATTTTCCCCGTAGATAACAGGAAAGATCCACATAATTTTATTTAACGATACACAGAGGAGAAATTTTAAAAAGTACCCTTAGTTTGAAGGTGCTGAAAATCCTTCCATTGATTCTGTATTTAACTACCATAAGTCACATAATATCAAATGCTTGCAAGGAAAAATAATGAAAGAAAAACTGAAAGCGTAATGAAGTATATATAAAATTGCATTGGTAGCCTAACCATACCATGTCTCTCCTGGCAAATATTCCACCACTTCCCATTAACTGCCATTAGATGCAAGATTTTAGGGTGAAATAAGTTGGCAGAAATTGGGATAGGATTATTAAATGTTGAGATGGGTAAAAGTGGTTTTGTAGCTTTCATCAGTCTTTGAATAAAATATATATACACTTCATTAAAGTGGGTGAAGTAGGTCATCCTGTCCAGGTTTGTCTGTTAGTTTCTTGAAAAGACATCCCCCACATCCCACCAAGGTATTGTAAAACCATGAGGTTACCTCCAATAACTCTAGAAAACAGGACTGAAGAAGAATCTTTAAACTCAGTAGTTCCCTCAGATCCTGTGCTGGGCTGCAACTCAAGGGACTCCTGTGCTTTGGAGTACCTGAATTGAAATTTTCTAAGGTCTCCTTCAGTGCTTGGGACCAGGTGGGGATGGCAGTGTAATGTAGGTAGGATGCTTTCATCCTAGACTGGGAATTGCATGGGCCCCATTGGTTCCAGTTGAGCCCCGTTAGGGTACTTTCCAATCCAAATTTCTCTATCCCATTGCCTCCTGTATTAGTTTTCTATTGCTGCTGAAACTTTCTATTGCTGAAAAACTTAGTAGCTTAAGACAACCCAAATTTATTATTTCACAGTTTTGTAGGTCAGAAATCCAAGTAGACTTAACAGTCCTCTGCTGAGGGACTACAAGATTGAAATCAAGGTATTCACTGGGCTACATTCCTTATTGGAGTCTCTGGGGGAGAATCTGCTTCCAAGCTCATTCAGGTTGTTGGCTAAATTCAGTTCCTCACAGTCGTAGGACTGAGGTTTCTGTTCCTGTTTTTCCTGTCAGCCAGAGGCTAATCTTTGCTCCTAGGTGCTCACCACATTCTTTCTCATGCTTTCCATATAGCCTCCCTCCATCAATGGTAAACTGAGCCCCTCTCATGTTTCATCAATAAATTGCTTCGGTTCTCTCTGACTTCTGCTTCTGCAGCATCTCTCTGACTCCAGCCAGAGAAAGTTCTGTGGTTTTAAGGGCTCATGTGATTATATGGGTCCCACTTGGATAATCCAGGATAATCTCCCTTATATATATGCAAAGTCCTTTTTGCCATGTAAATATTCACAGGTTTCAAGGTTACGGCATGGGCAGCTTAGGGAGGCCATTTTGCTTACCACACCCCTCTAGTGATCTACCAGATACACTGAAGAGCTCTGAAACTTGTGCCCTTGGAATCACCCTGGGTCTAATGGATTAGATTACATAAATTGTTACATTAAAAAATATAAGGGATTCCCATATGCCCTACTCCCCAGACCTCCCACTTTTCCCCACATTAACAATTTCTTTCATTAGTGTGGTACATTCATTGCAATTGATGAACACATTTTGGAGCATTGCCACTAAGCATGGACTATAGTTTACATTGTAATTTACACTCTTTCCCACTCAATTCTGTAGGCTATGGCAGGATATATACTGGCTTGCATCTGTCATTGCAATGTCATCCAGGTAAATTCCAAGTCCTGAAAATGCCTCCATATTATACCTCTTTTTCCCTGTCCCTGACTTCAGCACCTCCAGTGGCCACTGTCTCCACATCAATGATATAATTTCTTTCATTGCTAAAATCACAATAAGTCTATAGTAGAACACCAGTAAGTCCATATTTTATTTGCCAATCCTGAGGATTCTGGGATGGTGATGCCCACTCCACCTCTAATTGAGAGGAGATTCAATCCCATATGGCTGACGAGTGGGACTCTCTTGCTTGCAATTGTAGACTCTCTTGGTTCCTTGGTGTGGTGGTTGTCCGTCCTCACTTTCCTGTCAGCTGTCCTGGGTGAGTCCAATGAACTGGAGAGCAGGTGCTGCAACTCTGCTGAGGCTCAGGGCCTAGCCAGCACATGGACAGCCCAGAGATTCAAGTCTCCTGAATGTATACCTACCAACTCCAGCACCAACTATAGGTTCAAACAAAAGGGACAGAAGAGGCATGTGTAGAGAAGTCACATCTGACTTCAACTCTGTCACACTCGGGAGCACAATGTCCAATGTAGGGCCCACTGGCAAGGCACCAAACTCCAGAGCTCTCCTCCATGACCGCAGGACCTAAGTGTCTCCAGAGCCCTCAGAAGCCCCACTGTTTGGCCGTCTATGAGATCCTGCTGAGACATGCATAAGCGTTAACTCTCTGATGACCTCCTGACTCACTTTGAAGTCTCTTAGCCATGTAAACTCATTTGTCTTTACCATTTCCACCTTTTATTTGATGTCTTTTTCCAGTTGTATCCCCAGCTGGTGCTTGGTAGTAATCCCTCGGTGCTAGGGAGGCTCATCCCCGGGAGTCATGTCCTTCACTGGGGGTGGGGGGGGTGGTAATGCATCCACATGCTGAGTTTGGCTTAGAGAGAAACCACATTTGAGCAGCAAGGAGGATCTCAGGAGGTAACTCTTAGGCACCCTACAACACTAGGCCAAGTTGCAAATTCAAAAGCAAAAGGCTCATAAGCATAGCTGCCAATATCAAGGGCCCATCAATGGACTATCCTTCTTTACTAGTCATTGCCCCTCCTTGTGCTTGGGGGATTGTTGCTCTTACATTAGAGAATGTGGCAGAGCTCCCCAGGATGGGGATTCAACAATCCTTCAGCTGTTGTGTGAATCTCTACCCACTGTGGCAATGCCCCATGAACATTTGAACTTATTTATATACCTTATATGTATGCCCATGTGAACTCCTTCCCATATATCCCCCATCACTGACACCCCACACCATTGATCCTCCCCTGCCACAGTTGTAACCCTTCTGTGATTCAAAACTTCTTCAAAAATGATATTTTTCATTTTTTAATACCCCATTTTTTTACTTTTAGGTTTTTTTTTGTTTTGTTTTGTTTTGTTTTTTTAAAGATTTATTTATTTTATTTATTTATCCCCCCTTGTTGCTTGTGCTGCTGTGTCCATTTGCTGCGTGTCTTCTCTGTGTCTGCTTATCTCCCCCTTGCTGTGAGGTGTTGCCGCATCAGCCCAAGGTGCCACACGAGGCGGCCTGCCCTCACAAGGAGGCGCCGGGAAGCGAACCCGGGGCCTCTCATATGGTAAACGGGTGCTCTATCCATTGCGCCACACCCGCTTCCTGCCGTGAGGTTGCTGCATCAGCCCACCGCACCGCTCAGGCCGGCGTGCCCTCACAAGGAGGCCTCGGGACGCAAACCCGGGGCCTCCCATATGGTAAACGGGGGCTCTATCCACTGAGCCACACCCGCTTCCCAGTACTTTTAGTTTTAGTTTTTCTAAATTAGTATGTATTTTATGTCTTATGTTGAAGCCTATACTTACAATTTTGTTTTAGCTTTTTGCTTTATTCTATATATGTAAATTTCCCTTCACATTATATTTTGACAGACTGATCCTGGACTGCCATCCAAAAGGAAAGTAATCCTTCTCTTCTATTAGGCATCCAGTTA
The DNA here is from genome assembly GCA_029593785.1 of Cabassous unicinctus. Taxonomy (NCBI): domain Eukaryota; kingdom Metazoa; phylum Chordata; class Mammalia; order Cingulata; family Chlamyphoridae; genus Cabassous; species Cabassous unicinctus. Next base: position 14,169 of record JAQZBX010029035.1, read on the forward strand.
TCTTTTTGTTTGTTTTTCTGGTTTTGATAGCAATTTGCACAGGCTCTACCTCTGACAAATTTTTGAATTTTTGAGAAATTAATTATTACTTTAGTGTGATCTATACTTTATTTATAAGTTCTTGCCTTTAAGTCTTTGAGACCCAAGAAAGCCTTTTCACCCCTTGACTACAGGAAATTTCTTATTTAAATTCTCAGATGTCACTTCTTCTATACAGTCTTAATCTCTTCCTACTCTCAGGCAGAATCATTCCAGCAATTGTCTATGCTGCCTCTACTTCATAAAGAATCTGTTTTATTATATGTCTCTCCCACAATTTCTGGACTGAGCTACCTGAGTGTAAGATGTTGGTCCTGCTGGTGGTTTTATCTCTAACATTTAGCATCACGGATAGTACTTCATAAATACTTAATGTGTGTCTTTCTCTGCAACTGTTTCTCAGAAGAAAAATATTTTTCAAATATATTTCCTATCCTGGTTCCCTTCCTTTTCATTTCGTTTAATATTTTCATTTTAGTTATACAATATTTCAATCACATGCAAAACTTCAGACAAGACTGCTACATTCGTGTATTTACCTCTGATATTAAACATATTTTAATAGTTTGCCTTATTTGCTTTTCACATTTCCCTATTTTTAAATAATTATATTATAGTAAGTTAGCGTTTACTCTCCCTTGTTCCTCTTTTTTCCCCCCTCCCTCCCCAAGGCTAACTAATGTCCTGAAGACAGTGTGGATCATTCTCATGCAAGCTTTTTGACATTTAAAGTGTACATATGTATATACAAACAATATATACTGCTATATTGTATGTTTAAAAATCTCATAAATTAAATTGAGTAGAACAAATGTGGTAATTTCTACACACTGCCTTCCCATTTTATACCTGCATTTTAGCATGTGTGGATATAGAAAAAAATGTTCACTCCAATAATCTTATTGGCTACATCTAAGCTTCTCACATCATAAATGATTTTGTTTACTTACTGCCCTAAATTTGTTTTCTGAGTTTCAGGTAAAAATACTTGAACAACACCCTTCTTGTGTACGGGAGAAAGGTGTCATGGCTGAAACAAATTTCCTTTAACATTTCTTTTGGGAGAGAGTCACAGCCTTGGATCTAATCCTTACCTATCCCTAATCATATTCATGATACCCCCCCATCCCGATCTCATATCTTTCCAACATACACATTATGGACTATGAACAAATCCATCCTTTTATGCCTTTCTTCATTTGACTAATAGGAAGGACTGAAACCAAACCTTTTGCATGAAATAATTGCCCTTCTTCAAATTGATCTTTGTTTCTAGTATGTTCCTCTTGGTTCTTTTCTCTCAGTGCCCATTAGGCTAAAGTCCTAGCCTTCTTCAGTCTTGTAATCTATGCCATCCATTCCTAATTGAAGTTATGATTAACCCAGTTTGTGAGATTTTAATTAGTCCTTCAAGCTTTCCTTTAAGCAAACATTCCTACTTGAAGTTTCACTTCACTCATGTTTGTAAGATTCTAATTAGTCCTCCAAGGCTGTGTCTTTTGAACTTTCTCTTTGACGCCACTACTTCTGCTGCCATTACTCTTAGATTCTAAGATGTGCTCTATTGTAAGATGCACTCTTGATTAATAACATTTTTTTCCATGCACAGTAGCTGATAGCACTCAATTAAATACACATATTTCCTTTAATAGAATAAAATAACTGCTGAAAGAATATATTTATCCAAATAATTATCCATATAATTGCGATATTTCAATATCACAATCAAAATTTGAGTCAAATAACTTCTGTTCAGCCAGAGTCCAAAGAATCTTCTCATTCTCTTCTAGCTACTGTCAATTAGGCATAACCTCATAGTAACAAGTTGCTATTCATAACCTGTGCTTATATCACTTTGGAAACTTCCTTCTTCAGATCTTCTATTTAATGTGGTCTACTCATATCTGATTTTGTAGTAGCATCATATAGCCCTATAGTAAGTAATTTGGGAAATTTTTCTATGCTCTGAAATTGTTTCATTATAAAAATCAAGTCTGACACCAATTCATAGAAATAACGAGAACAGATAATGAAAAGCTAACATGGTTCTCTGTTATTCTCAATGGCTCCAAATGGAGCAGAAAATAAATCAAAGATGCCAAAACACAGTAAGAGGACCCACTGACACTTAAAGTCTGAGTAGGATCCACCTAATAAATGACTGTAAATTCCTTAAAAATCATTCTTGTACCTTAGATTAGAAGCTGTCCCTATCTCCACCCACCTTCAAAATGGGTATGTTTGGGGGTGACAAGTATTTCTGTTCACTCAGAAAAGCTGGAGCACTTTTCCAGGCTGTAAGACTTGGACTGGGCCATTGTGTGACCATAAGGAGAAGATCCCTGAAATACAGTCACTTCCTCTTAAAGGAGTGAAGTTATCTTGAAGGAGAGGTGTGGATTGTGGCAAAGAAAGATGCAAACAAGAGTATGCCTAGGGCTTCAAACTTAGGGACTGAGTTAGGAGTGGAGCTTACCGACGAGACCCCCACCCAGGGTCTCTACATGCTGCTGTTCTGAGGTGTAAGGAAAAAGATTCTAGTCATCTTTTCTCTCCTATGTAGATATTATCCCAGAAATCAATGTAAATATTTGGCTCGTTGGGGATTTAATAAGTCTCCTGAAAGCTATAATACTTGAAAAAACTGTTATATCAATATGGGTAGAGAAGATTCTAGAAAGAGGAAAAGGAGAGAACAAAAATATAGTTACTCATTCTGAATACAAATTAACTGGAGAGAAAGACTTGGGAGCCAGGCAGATGGTTGATGAAAGCTATACTGGAGGAAGTGATCTAAACATTTCACCAGGGAGCACTTTTTAATACTCTCCTGTGGTAGGCAACTTTTGACATGACTCCCAATGATCCCCAGTATACCTCCGAGACACTATTGGTATTCATACCCTGTGTAATCCCCTCTGCCTCCTCTGCTTCAGTGAAGGCTGGACTTTCTGGCTTACCTTTAAAGAAGAGAATACAGCAAGAATTGTAAGATTCTCACTTCTGAGATGCGGTTATAAAAAAAACTCTGACTTCCATAAAGCACACATACATTCTTGTGCTCTCTCTCTGGGTCTTGTCAACATGCTCACTCTGATGAAATAGGTTCCATATTTACAGCTGCCTTATGGAGAGGCTGACACGGAAAGGACCTAAAGGTGGCCTGTGGTGAGCAGCCTACAAGAAACTGTGACCCTCAGTCTAACAGTCTTTCAGGAACTGCATCCTGCCAACCAATACCTGCATGAGTTTGGAAAGGAATCCTTCCAAATCAAGCCTTGAGATGACTGCAGCCTGAGAGAGAATGTGAAGCAGCTGATAAGCCAGCTAAGCAGAACCTGGGCTGCTGACTCATGAAACTGCCAGATAATAAATATTGCTGATTTAAGCCACTAAATTTGGGGGTAACTTTATATGCAGCAAAGGATAACTAATAAACCTCTCCTAGAGAGGCACAGTCTTATCTGGCAAACTAACTGTGTGTATGAATAGAGAAACCCTATTGTCAAAGAGATACTGGGTCTGTAGGAAAAAGAACATTAGGAGATACTTAACCACACATCCTTGCCTCTTCTTTTTCCTAATTTCACTAATTAAATAAATCTTTCCTCTTCCCCCAAGGTATGTTATGAAAGGAGAATTATCCAAAAGAGGCACTATATTGCTTAGAAAATATGCTAGCTTATATATGGGAGCTCACCTTTCTCCCTGATGAATGAGCAGTGTACAAGTTTAACCCCCCATGGGAATGGTGCCATCCTTCTCCTAGTCAACCCACAAACCTCAAATGCCAGGTATAGGGAAGCTGGCTTTCCCAGACACTACCATAAATAGTGAACACTATGAATCCAGACTGCCCAGTGTGAAATCATCTGTGTATTTCTCCATGGATAAGGCCACTTTCTTATTCTTTTAAGAAGTAACAGCCATGGAGGGAGGTGTGATGGTTAGGCTAATGTGTCAACTCGGCCAGGTAATTGGGTCCAGGTGTTTGGTCCAGCAAGCACTGGGCTAATTGTAATACAAGAGTATTTATGGACTTCGATCACCAGTGAGTTTACTACATGGATGGCTGATTACATCTACATCAATCAGGAGATTGGATAAAAGTGTCACCCATTGCTGATGCAATCATTTGAATGCCTTAAAAGGGGAAGTGATTTCAACATTCAGAGAGAATTTCCCAGCTCATCTTTGGACAGCCAACTTCTCCCAGAAACTCATCAAGGACCTTTCATCAGACTTTCATGGGACCCCCTGGCTTGCAGCCTGCCTGCGGAACCCGGACTTGTGCATCCCCACGGTCCCGTGAGAGAGACCTATAAAATCTCATATTATTGACAGATATCTCCTGTTGATTCTGTTTCCCAAGAGAACCCTGACTAATACAACTTGGTACTGGGAGTGGTTCTTGAGGAACAGAGTCTTAAACATGGAAATAGTAGTGGAAGAAGGCAGTGATAAATATGAACTTCAGTCACGTGACCAGTTACAGAAACGAGGACTGTAATAGTCATGAACACTTCTTCCTTGTTTCGTGATGAGTATGATTGCATATGTACACAAAACGAATTTCTTTGTTTTCTTCCCCAACCTTTTCCTCTATCATATGAAAGTTGTATTAATTTCATGTCATAATATTTAAGGATGACAAGTTTAAGAGTGAATATTACCCAAGGACTTGCACCCTATTCTGTGGGGAATTAATGCATTTCCAGTTGTATGCAGGGGAGTTGAACATTGTTAGGCAGAAATATATATGTATGCTTGTCTGTTATTGTTTTTCCTTAGAGACTAAGTATGGTTTAGGGTGATGTGTATGGTTGCCGAGTTGACAAGGGGTGGACTGTGATGCTTAGGCTAATGTGTCAACTCGGCCAGGTAATTGTGTCCACAGGTGTTACAATTAGCCCGGTGCTTGCTGGACCTAATACAAGAGCATTTATGGACTTTGATCACCAGTGAGTTTACTGCATGGATGGCTGATTACATCTACATCAATCAGGGAGGTTGCATCAGCAATGGGTGACACTTTTATCCAATCAGTTGAATGCCTTAAAAGGGGAAGTGATTTCAACATTCAGAGAGAATTTCCCAGCTCGTCTTTAGACAGCCAACTTCTCCCAGAAACTCTTCAAGGACCTTTCATCGGACTTTCATCGGAGTCCCTGCCTTGCAGCCTGCCTGTGGAGCCTGGACTTGTGCATCCCCACGGTCGTGTGAGAGACTCTTATAAAATCTCATATTATTGACAGATATCTCCTGTTGATTCTGTTTCCCAAGAGAACCCTGACTAATACAGGAGGGGTTCCCCACCACTGGGACAGAATCCACTCTGTTTAGTAGATGCCCTGGCTGGCATGTCTTTCCTTGGGAAAATGGGGAGACTGTAGGCTGCATGCATCTCTATCTTGATGTCCCTGGCTTATAGGTATTCTTTTTCCCAATATAACTATTCCATAACCGATGTTGTGTTATGGAATTCATTCCAACCACTTGCATGACCCTACTGGCAAGACAGAGAAGAATGACTGAGAGCCTGAAGATGTATAAGAATTATTTCTTCTGTACTTTTCCCTCGCTTCAGAGTGGAAATGTGAGGAGAGCGCACGCACGCACGTGCACACACACACACACACACACACACCAATGAAAGGCAGAGAAAGAGGAAAAGATAAAATCAATTTGGGAAACACAAGTGGCTGTTCATGGAAAGATGAAAAGGTAAATTCAAGGACATGGCAGTAGAGTGCCAGAATGCCACATCAGCAGGGCAGCCCTGTTGTGTAGCTCCATTTTGCCAACCAATATGAGTTGGGCCCCTGGAGCTGTGCAATGCAGTGGTCATAGCAAAGCCCTGCAGTGACCCCAGTGTCTCACATCTCCTTCTTTCCCTTGACTTTTCTTATTTTATGGATGACAGTTTTACAAGCATAGGCACAAGCAAGAAAAAAGTTCAAGTCAGTTCAAGACCTGCCACCAAGGCATTGAACTGCCTCTTGCTTCCTGTTGTATTTGTGGGGCCGCTCAAAATAAGCAGCAGGATGATTCATCATAGCCTCTGGTAGTTGTCTGACAGAACTCTATTCTGGAGTCTGACTGAAGCTACTTATATCTTGTGTCACTTTTTGCAGTGACTCAGTTTCAAGCAAAGATTAATGCAGTTGGAGCAGTTTGCAAAAATAGTAAATCACCCCTGAAACTGATTGCGACTCTGGAGCTGACTAGCCTGTGAGTTATTCACGTAACTCTCCAGCGTTGCTTTCATAAACAGATATTGTGTGATCCATTGCTAATCATTCCTGCCAAAGTTAGAGTAGGCTTAAAGCCAGGGGAGTACTGAGATTTTATTGAAAGGAGCAAAGTTTGCAAGGTATACGAAATGTCAAGCTACTCCTTGTCCCAGATCTTTCTTATGTTGATGGACACTAAATGTATGTTTAAGAAGAGTTTTTCTTCAAAGCCATTACATATCAAAACTCCACTGTGCAGGTCTTTTTTGTAATCAACTTCCTCAATTATTTTCTTTTCCATAAGTATCTTTGGTCATATTGTCCCTATTCAGCAATGATATTTTTCTGTGTCAAAATACATTATAGTCACAGAGCTAAATATTACAAAAAGATTTTCTAAGAAAACTAATCTCTCATTGGCTCTAAACCCAGAAAATCTTTACTTTTTAAAGTTCAATTATTTGTTGTTTGTTTGTTTCTTTTAATCTTTAAAATAGTTTTTTCTGGGCTGTGATGATGTTCCAGACCAGAAGCTGTTTAACCAAATATATCCTAGAAAAATGTCTGGCACATAGCAGAGACTCAAAAGTTTTTTGAACAGTATAGCTCAATAATACAGTAGGACCACATGTCTTTCTTTGGCCTCTCAGTGATGCTTATTTAGATACGGGAAACTTTACCTAATGATAATAGATAAACATGTCATTTCATTTGAAGCCCTCATTGCTCTCACTCCTGCACCAAGACTACTTTGAATTATAGTTTCAATGTAAGATTCAGTGCTCCCAAGAAAACGTATATTTCAAGAGACCAACTAATCTCTGAAATAAAGTTGAAAGAAATCATCCCTGGAAATATCAACCTAAAAATCGACTGTGCTTCAGACATCCTTTTCTGCTTGGCTTTGCACAGTCAAGATACCAATGTATCAATCCCAGTCAGATGAAATGTCTTCAACATCTCCTTCCTTCACTTAATGTATAAAGAGGCTTCATGGCTAATTGCCTAATTTAGCAGTGGCTTAACTAGAGAGGTAAAGAAAAAAAGAGCTGCCTTGTGTAAACTGCAAGGCAAAGGAGTTCAGAGAAATATTTTTATGATTTTATGATTTTGTTGACATCATGTCCTTTCATTCAGAACTGCTGCAGTCATGCCCATCAACACTTATGAATAAAATCAGTTATCTCTAAGTTTGCTTCCATTATTGACATTAAATTTTCTCCCAAAAGGAAGTCCTTTTTCTCATTTTTCTTCTCTTCTACATGGTTGCAGACATTGAATTTGTGTCTCAGTCATCTTCCGTGTCAAACAAAGACTAGAAGAGTGGACAAGGTTGGGACACATAACATAGTGGCTAGTGGGGCACAGAGCAGAGTATCTTTTCCTCAATTTAGATCCAAGTAGAACTAAAATTGTCAAAGTTTATTTAATAAAAGCCAAATTCCCTTGCCACTACAAAGGACCTGGGGAAATTGTAGGAACCAGTGTGTGGGATCAGATATTAGGAACACTTGGAACAGGAGTGGCAAAGTGGGCAAACTGAAAGTCACCTGAAATACAATTTCAAAGGGTTTTTGTGGGGCAGCCCATTAGGTCCTTTGATTTGTTCTTTTCACATAAAGGACTTGATGTGGAACAGATAATGCAGTAAGAAATCAGTATGTGTTGTCATCTAACTTACATTTTAATCATTGTTCTTTGATTTATGTAATAGCGGAAGAAGAGAGTAGTCTTTAGTTTCCCTTTAGCCTTTTTTTTTTTTTTTAACTTGAAACAGTAAGGATGGAAGAGAATATCCCTTGAAAATTGCTAAGGCAGACGATTTCTAAGTGGCACCATTACTTTTGTTCCAACTGAAAATGAGCCATAGCTCCATATTACTCACCAACACAATCAAGAAACTAATGTACTTATTATCGCATAAAGTCTAAACAATCTATTTACAGCAGTGCTGTTCAATAGAACTTTCTGTGATGTTGTAAATGTTCAATACCTTCACTAATCTATGGCTATTAAGCACTTAAAATATGGCTAGTAAAACTAAGGAACTGAATTTTTTATTTTAATTTAAATATAAACGGCCATATGTGTCTAGTGGCTACCATATTGGACAGTGTGATTCTCCAGTGTCAGCATCTTCTGCCTTACCTCTTCTCAGAGACTTTTGAATTGTTGAAGCTATACAAGGTACATTTCACACCAGTTTTTCACCATTGTGTTGGCTTACAAACAAGTAGGATATCCGATCACAGGTGTTTATTTTCACTTTTGATTCTCATATGGAAAATATCTACCCTACCCACTTACACACACAAATGTGCACACATACTCACACTTCCGTCTTACTTCCCAATAACATTAAATGCACAGTCTTAGTGTTTATTGTTTAAAAAAAGCAAAAACAAAAACAAGCTGTAAAGAATGGCTTGTGGTATCTAGGTACCTAGGGCCTATTACTCCTGTTCCTTGTGAACAAATCTATTACCATCAGACTGACTTTTGTTCAGCAGGCTTATCTTCTAAAACAGGTAGAAATACCAGCAAATCATATGAGAAATTAAGTTGATGAGTAAAGCTACAGAAAAAAAAAGTTTTAAAAAGTTGTTAGAAAATTACATCTTATAGTTCATTGTGCATTTGGCTGTCTCATGGCAAAGGGAATCAACCTACCCACAGGGGTCATAACTGCTTGCACTCAAATCCCAGCTTCACCACGTACTCACCAGCTGAATGACGATTTGGGCCAGGTTAATGAACCTCTCTCACTCTGAGTCTCCTCATCCATAAAGTAAAGATATTAATTACTGACTCTTAAGATCATTGTGAAATTAAACAAGATAACATATGCAAATAGCTTAATATGCAGTAGACTTTAATTAATTAATTCATTCATTTTTATTTTTATTTATTCCCTCCCCCCCCACCCCCGAGATGGCTCCCTCATCTGTCTGCTCATCTTCTTTAGGAGGCACCAGGAACTGAACCCAGGACCTCCCACGTGGGAGGCGATTGCCTAACCACTTGAGCCACTTCCGCTCCCTGCTTGCAGTAGACTTTAAATATATTACTTCCTTTCTTCTCACTTCTCTTACAATTTTTCCTTAAAGGAAAATATTTTGACACATCTGAAAATTAGTAGAAGTCAGTTATGCTCCAGAATCATTCAATCAAGCAGACAGTTCTGTGAAGTAAGTGTTCAGTGTCATTTTCTAAGTAGGCTCTGTGAAACCAAGTTATCCACAGACCCCAGGCAGGTGGTCATATTCTGAAGGAAAAAAAGTGTATTTTTTCCCAGAAAATCCTCTTTGGTTGGTTCCTTCACTATGATTTGGCAAAATGCCACTAAAAACGGATGGATATGAATACAGACAACCAGACAGGCTATGCTTTTACCACAAGTCTTGGCATATGGCACCAAATTCCCTCACAACAGCTGCTGTGCAGTTTTCCCACCTGCAGTTACATAGCTCCGCCAAGAGTGTCCCAGTGTAGAAAATGATCTGTGATCAGATGGTCCTCCCGGGTTAGTAGCCATGCATATGACCTCCTGAGAACTAGGAGCCCCTTTTCAAATCTTTCCTTAAAATGCCTGGGAATGAAGGATATATTTAGCAATTCAAGTACATCTATCCTTTCACTAAAATTGAAGTGACAGCAAGGCTTAGTAGAAAGAATCAGGTAGGGTTGTATTCAAATCCGAGCTTGACAATTGTGTTACATTTAAATAAAGTATTTAATATCTGTGAGGATAGTTTCTTCTCTTCAAGCAAAAATAAACAATATTTTGCAAGATGGCAGTGATGATTAGGAATAAAGATGCAAAGCGCAGCCTGGTGGTGGTTTTCACTAGTGGTAATAGTAGTAGTTGGTCTAATAGTGGTATCTAACACTGATAGACAGTTTATTATACATCACGCATGGTGCTAAATGGTTTACAAGTGCCAGTTATTTTATTCTTCTGAAACAAAAGAGAAACTGATGCAGAATGGGTTTAAATAACTTGTCAAAGAAGAGATAAAGGATATTAAGACGACACTGGAGAAAAATACAGAAACAATTTTAAAAAAATACATAAACCTAGGAAGGGGTGGAGTGAGGATTAGAACACGGCAATCTTTCTCCCAAACCTGCATGCTTAGACTTACTGAAGGTATTAAGGGAATGATAATTATTTTTAAGAAAAAAAGTCAGAGGAAACTAAATATGTTAATGAAATCTCCATTGGTGAAAAGCAAATGACAGCTATAGGGCCTGTGAAAGATTGCTCTCTGGCACTTCTTACTTAGGAAGGAAAAATTTGCTGAGGGAAGGGTAATTCAAAGTCACTCCTTTTTATGGGAACTGAGAAATAGTGTTACAAAAGTCAAAATCATTACAGGCATATTACAGACAAGCAGTGTAATTTAAGTAATTGGGCAAATCCTGAATGAATTGTTTTCATATTTTAATTGCTGACAGACTAAATATAGTTCATGGGTTTCATATTCTTATATTTTACATGTGATATTAACCATATTTATATGAGATTTCATATACAGCAAATTAAACACAGCCTGCTTGATGAAATTGATTTTATAAAACCTGGAAAAATTAACCACTTGTTGAAACCAGATTCAACTCACATATATATTTGAAGCTTTTTTTTTTTTTTTTTTTGCCAGGCATCGCTCTCTTTTTTTCCCTCTCTCTCTCCCAAGGAGAGGAATATCAGTTAGGGCTAGAAAATGTTAAAAAGTAGATTGATTTAGATTCATTTTTAAATATATAGAAATAAAAAGTACTTCATGTGCTTACTTTGAAACTTTAGAACATACAACACAATCTTTTATTCTATAAATGCAACAAGAACTAAAATATATTGATTTATTGAACACAAAGGGCTGCATATGAAAAGGGATGTCAGGAAGGAGAGGCAGCTGGCCAGCTGCCCAACCAGCCCAGAAGAGAAGGGAGCCAGAGAGTGATCCAGCAGGTTGTCAGGCATCCAAGCTGGCTCCCAGGGGCGAAGCTGAGGGACAAACAGCCTCACAACAGGGAACTTAGACTGAGATGTTTTTTTAAGGTTTTAATTTTTTTTTTTCTTTATTTTTTCCTCTACATCCAGGTACCTTATCTGTGGAGGGCAGGCTGCAGGGTGATTGGTGAGCACTGTCAGCCTGAGACCACCATCAGTGGCCTGAGAGGAAGGCCTGCTTTTTCTGTTTTTTTTTTTCCCCTTTGCTGATGATTTTTTTCTGTTTTCTCCTTATTTTCTTAATTCTTTCTTTCATTTTTCCCTCTCCCTTTTCTTTTCTTTTGTACCACCTTCTTTTATTTGGTCTTGATTTTCTTTCTTCTCATCTTTCTGGTCTTTTATTTTATTGTTTCTTCTTTTTTTTTCCTTCCAACTTTTTAATTCTTATTCCTTTTTATTTTTGATGATTTTTCACTCTCATTACTTATTTCTTTCATGGTTCTTTTATGGTTAATTTTCTATCCTTTTTTTTTTTAAATTATTCTTTTGCTCTTCTTTTTTTCCTCTTCTATGGTCTTTATATTTTTGGGGGGAGTAACACAGGCAATTACAAGGATATAGAATAAGTGGAACTAAGTGTCAAAGAGGGCCCTTAATACAAAACAAAATGAAATAAAACCCTAGAGTAGAAAGAGAAGCTAACAAACTCAGTAAGTCCATCAATATAAACAGATGCTTAGACACCAGCAAAAAATTACAAGCCATACTAAGAGACAGGTGGACATGGCCCAGTCTAATGAACAAACTAAAAAGCAGGAGGAGATGCAGAATGTGGAAAAACTTATCAAGGATGTCCAAGCAAGTAACATGAATCAACTTAATAAAATAAAAGGAGAGATAAAGGATATTAAGAGGACACTGGGGACCATACAGAATAAAAAGCATACATAAAAAGATAACAGATCTGATGGTGATGAAAGGCACAATGCAAGAAAGTAAAAATACACTAAAAAACATAAGAGCAGATTTGAACAGGCAGAGGAAAGAATTAGTGACATTGGAGATAGAACATCTGAAATCACACAGATAGTAGAACAGATAGATTAAAAAAAAAAAACAGGAAAAAATCAGCAGGGATTCAGGGAATTGAATGACAACATGAAATGCACAAACATACATATTATAGGCATCCCAGAGGAAGAAAGAAGGAAAAGGGAGCAGAAGGAGTACTGAAGGAAATAATGGCTGAAAATTTCCCAACTCTTATGAGGAACATGGAAATACATGTCCAGGAAGTGCAGCACACTCCAAACATTATAATTCCTAACAGGCCTACACCAAGACACATACTTATCAGGTTGTCAAATGCTCAAGACAAAGAGATAGTTATGAAAACAGCAAGAGAAAAGACATCCATCACATATAAGGGAAGCTCGATAAGACTTAGTATTGATTTCTCATCTGAAACTATAGAGGTGAGAAGGCAGTGGTATGATGCAGTTAAGGTGCTAAAGAAAAAACACTGCCAGCCAAGAATTCGGTACCCAGCAAAGCTGGCATTCAAAAATGAGGGAGAGTTCAAAACATTCACAGATAAACAGAAATTGAGTTTTCCAACAAGAGTCTTGCTCTTCAAGAATATATGGAAGTTAAACACCACACTTTTAAACAATCAGTGGGTCAAGGAGGAAATTGCAAAATAAATCAGTTACTACTTTGAAATGAAAGAAAATGAGAACACAACATATCAAAATGTATGGAATATAGGAAAAGCAGTGCTGAGAAGTAATTTTATAGCCATAAATACCTACATTTAAAAGAAGAAAGAGCAAAAATATCAAAGATCTAACTGCACACATGGAGGAACTTGAAAAAGAACAAAAATCTAATCCCAAAGCCAGCAGAAAGAAGGAAATAGCAACGATTAGAGCAGAACTAAATGAAATTGAGAATAAAAAACACTGGAAAAAATTAACAAAATCAAAAGATGGTTCTTTGAGAAGTTTAAGAAAAATGGCAAAGCCTTAGATAAAATAACAAAAACAGAGAAGATGAAAATACATAAAATAAAAAATGAGAGCAGGGATGTCACCACTGATATCACAGAAATAGAGAG